>VOPJ01009723.1:0-47431 GCA_014673585.1 Semibalanus balanoides
TTATCCATCCTTAGCTAATGATTCGCCGTCAACCAATAGATCGAGGCTTTTACGCTAGGAATATTAAAAATCTATGATTAAAATGTTTGGGACTGAACTGGTTGTCCGAATAATTATAAGTTTTACGAGTGCCTCGCTAACAATGTCACGTGTTTTTAAGACAAAAATATGTTGTGTTTTCGTATGCAAACCTACTGTCGGAGACACAAAATCTTTGCAAAAATGTATCACCAAATCTTCTTTTTTCCGTTAGATGCAGCACCACGTTCTTCTTTACTCCGGCCACCGAGCTAAAATTGAATGATCTATGTAAAACACAAGTCCCGCTTTACACATTACGAAAACCGAGTTGAGCACCCCAAAAACGCGGAGCTGGCTTAAAGCCATGTCGTCGCCGGTGCGCCAACCGACGAATCCGAATTCAATAACATTAGAGAGAGAATATATATATATATATATATATATAATAATATATTATCTATATATTATATATATATAATATCTATTTCTATCTATGGCAACCGGGCGTGCTGGGCCGCATATATAAATAACATATGTTATATATATATATATATAAAAATTAATATATATATAATAATATTACCACCCGTTCACCATACGTCCATATATAATGCCATATTTTCCCAATATATCGCCATATATCCCCGATATATCGCCACCTGTTCTGGATACGTTAATGCCGGCAACCAGCTTGATCCGAAATTTCGTTGATGATCACTTTTCCTTTTGTCGACCCCTTGCCCTGGGCCTGCCCCTGCCCCTGGGCTTGGGCCTGGCCCTGCCCCTGCCACTGGCCCTGGGCCTGCCTCTGCCCCTGGGCCTGGCCCTGCCCCTAGGCCTGCCCCTGCGGCTGGGCCTGCGGCTGGGTCTGCCCCTGGGCCCGGCCCTGGGCCTGGGCCTGCCCCTGAGGCAGACTCCCTCTCAGCTGAACGTCAGGGGAGCAGAGCACTTTCGTCTGTAATGACGTTTTTTTTTCTTAAAAAACAAATGAATCACTCTGATCTAGCCCATGCCAAAAAGACTGACTGTAATTGGCTTTGTGGCGCCTTGTGATAATTCATGGACAGAAGCATTTACCTCTAAAAAGCAATACAACATTGTGACCAAGAAATAGCTTTATAGTTTATATCAACGTTACGATGAAGAAACGTATCCTATGACAAGTGTGCGATTTATTTGGCTACGATAGTTAAATGTGCGGTGCCACTATTTAGATGGAAAGGTGCAAAACCAGCTTCAAATTCAATGCAGTTAAGTTTTTCTTGTATTTTAATTTTTGCTTGAAACTGCATAAAACATAAGCAAGCAGGGGCGTGGGAAGTACTTTTAAGTTGGGGGGGGGGCGAACTTTTGGCGTTCCTGAGGTAGCAAAAATGATAGCTAAAAAAGCGATATATCGCTGCGGTCCCCGCCCGTTATATCGCCAACAGGATTTATCGCTATATATCACCACCCGTTCACCCGATATATCGGAATCTATCCCCGATATATCGCCATCCGTTCATGAAGCGTCAATACCGGTGACCGCCTTGATCCGGAATTTCGTTGGTGACCACTTTTCCTTTTTCGGCACCTGGCCGACTCTTTCTCCGCTGAACGTCAGGAGAGCAGAGCAGAGACTATCATGGGCTGGGTACACCCATGGGCGCCTCACTCAATTCTTCCAAATGTCTGGGTTGGGTATGCATTTTTTGACTTTTCATGGGTACTGGGCGGGCATGGGTATGACAATTTAGGAATAATGTCGCTAAGAGTTATTTTTACTTGACAACCAGATGTTAACCAGGTAAATATTGTTTTTTTTTTATATGATATAGGACACTTAAACAGTAGACTTTGCCATTATATGACATTAATAAATCGTGATAAGTAATAGGGCAGTAATATTTTAACCATGTCCAGAGGTGCAAAAAGTGTCAGATGGTCACAACACGAACACAAACGCAAAATGAGTCACATAGTAGAAAAATTCGAGAAGAGTTAAGATCACAAATCTGAAATTACAATTTCTCAGATTTCATTGTAATGATTGTAATGTAAAGTATGCAAAAATACAAAATCAACCAGCCGAACTTCAGTCTTCAGCAATAGATTCTGGTACTAGGCCGTCCAGCGGTCTCGGCTGTGAATAAGGTTTAATCCGGGATCCTTCGAACGGAGGCTCCAGCTCAACAAACGTCGGACCTGGTTTGCCAACAAGTAAAGCCACTACCGAGAAAAAAAATTCGGAGGGATCGGCAAATGACGTAATGACTTTGGTGTGGTATGTTATGTGGCAGCTACTGAGAAGCGACGACTTTGAGGCCAGAGTTTGGGCGCGTTTTGGGCCAGTTTTTTGCCCACCCCTTCCGTTACATTACCCCCTCCCCTCTGCATGTCCTCCCCACAATCAACAATGTCCTCCGCCCCCTCCATCAACACCCCTCCTGCCTAGTGCAAGTGCCTCGCCGTGATCTCGGCCTCGGATAAATTTACCGGGATCTTCAGAACGGAAGGCACTCCTCATTCAATGTTTGTTTGACAGTTCGTCCGGGAACCACCGATATAAAGGAAAATGTCTATGCGCTTGAAACCTGAAGGTAACCTTCAACGCCATAGTCAATGGTCACATCCAAAGTGCGCGCACTGGTCAAAGTCGCAATAGTGAAGAATAGGGTCACGCACTCGTGCGTAAATTTTTGCAGCGCTCCAGCACCCCTTGTTTTTAGAATATTTTTGGAGTGGTAAAAAGAATAACTTCACGTGTCCTTAACACCTTGAAAAGATTTGAATAACACCAAAACCATTTAAAATCACTTAGTGTTTAAAGATTTTCCCAAAAAGTGCTAAACATTTATATTTTAATTAAATTTGTAAAAAAAAATTTAAACTTAAAAGTTGATGAATTACAAGTACAAGTAAATCCAACAACCGGTCACATAAAGTGGAAAATCGGTCACCTTCGCACGTGGGCAAGTGCGGTAAGATTTGCATCCTCTGCTATGTCTGATTCAGTCTGATCCAATATGAATAATGTTGACCGCAAAGTGTACGATATGTCCATCAGCAGCACCACACAGGTGCTGTTTATTATTTCTCGTTAATTATGAAAGTCAACATCTAGGTATGGTTGCGAGTTTTGTGAAAATATTATCTGCCTTATCTGAATGGGCCCCAATGGGCATGGGTATCAATATTATGAAATTTGAATGGGTCTGGTCTGGGTCTGGGCTTGGTGTTCATGGGTTTCGGCTGGGTTGGGCTTGGGGTTTCGGCTGGGTTGGGCTTGGGGTTTCGGCACCCATGATAGTCTCTGGAGCAGAGTCGACATCATACATATATAATGAAGCGTTTTGCTATAAAAAAAACGTGACCTACCCCCATACCAAGAAGTCTGAATGTTATTTACTCTGTGGCGCTTAGTAATATTTCATGAATAGTAGCATTTATCTCCAAAAGCATTACAACATTGTGACCATGAGTATTTGATCAACCGTGATTGTGACCAACAAATAGCTCTATCAACGTTACGACGAAGAAACATATTCTATGCCAGGTGTGCGCTGTATTTAGCATGTGTTTCCATTGCTAGCGGATGGTCAAATGTGTGATGCCACTGTTCACCCTATATTCCCTGCGGGGAGCGCAGCATATTATATCCCCCCGGTAGTTGTTTTGCGTGCCACTTCCAAAAAAGTTAAGCCTAAGCGTTTTTTAAACTTTTTCGGGATTTTCCTAGAATTGAATGACGCGTGTTCTGTCAAACAATTTGGGAAAAAGAAATTCGGTCAGGCAGAAGCGGCTCCAGGCTCATGTTTCGGGGAGGTCATTTTTAATGCGGTTGTTCGGCGCAAACTTCCTTCGGAGTTTGCGGTGGAATAAAAGCGTCAAAAGCTATGTCATTGCTATAAACGTCATACATACTTTGATTATACATATTTTGGGGCAGAGGCGCACTCAGGTACATAAAATGGGAGGCGATTTCATTCGTCAAATAAGGTCGAACATCAAATTAGTAAGATGATAAAAGGCGTTCCGCACATGGTGCTTCCCACGTTGTTTACCTGAATCTGCCTATGTTTTATTTTAAAAATAAACAATAACAAAGCCCACATGTGACATTACTATCGTCCTAAACAATCACGAACAGCATATATTTATTATCAGAAAATCCTCCAATTTTCCATCCCAGTGTACGCATATTATTTTTCATTTTGGTATTTGTCCCTCTTATATACTGAAGACCATTATATTGGAAGCTCAAAAACGTTTCGGGCATGAAAATTCGGTCGAATCACATGGTCCGCAATGACCTTTTCTAAAAAACACCCAAATTTTTCGTATTTTGTGCCCCTGACCCCCCCATTTTTGAACGAAAAAGAAATTGTCGGGGCCAAAAAGATGGACATTATTCTTGTTCATCTTGTTCACGACGAATCGAATGGTGTTTCATCCTTATCGAAATCAACCGAGCGGTTCTCGAGATCTCTGGGGTCCAGAATCTGCCCCCGCAGGTTAACGTAATTCTGGCCTCCCGCAGTGAATAGGGTTAAGATGGAAAGATGCAAACCAGTCCCAAATTTAATGTAGTTCAATTTTCTTTATTTTAATTTGTGATTGAAACTGCACCTTTTGTTCTACAAAACTTCAGCAAATTTTCGTAGACAATGCCGGTGCTCTAATTCAGAGTTAAAAGATCATCGTAAAAGACGGGGAAGAGCCGACACCTAGCTTTAAAGTTGGGGAAGGGGGGGGGGGCGTCGCCCCCACAGGTCCAGAAGTGGGGCGGGCGAGTTGGCCCCCACTGCCCCAACGGTTCCCAGTCCCTGAAGCTGACTTCCAGAGCGTTTCTTGGCGTACTGGTTCGACAGCAAAGCGTTTTACTTCAACGCCTTGGCTGTGGATTACGCAGCGTTATGCCGATGCCGAGATGCCAATTCACAAACTCTCTCTGATCCGAGTCAAAGTCGCTCCATTTCTATCCATACTCAGCTTTCATATGCCATGAACATTTAATTTTCTCTCACTTTTTTACTTTATTACTCTCCTTTTGCCGTCGAAAGTATGTGCTTCTAATACAGAGAAGAGTGATCGTGTAAGAAATTTGGGGGGGGCTTCCGTCGCCCCCCCCAGCTCCAAAGTTGGGGGGTCGAGTTGCCCGTCTGCCCCCCCCGGTTCCCAACGTCCCTGTAAGCAGTTTCCGTAGACATGCCGTTTATCTAATTCAAGTGTTAAAGAGATCATGGTAAAAGACGGCGGAGAGCCAACACCAGCTCCAAGTTGGGGGGGGGGGGCGTCACCCCACAGGTCCAAAGTTGGGGCGGAGCGAGTTGCCCCCATTGCCCCCACGGTTCCCACGTCCCAGCTTAAGGATCACCAGGGCCCTTTGAAAGGACAGAGGGTCCCTTGGACTTTCAAAAGAGCCCTGTGTATGCCAGAGAGGTCCCTGGTGAGACCAAAAAGACCCCTGAGCGGATCACGGGGCCCCCTGAACAGGTCGAATGGGCCCCTAGCCAGCAAAGAGGGACCCTGTGCAGGTCGGAGAGGCCTTTGAGCATGTCAGCAGGGCAGCAAAGCAGCCAGCGCAGTCCTTTGCAAGGTATTTAGGGCCCCTGAGTAGGCTGGAGGGACCCTATACAGACCAAAGGGCCCCTATGCAGGTCAGAGGGGCCCCTGACCAGACCGAAAGGGCCCCTGGGTGGGTCAGAAGGGCCCCTAAACATGCAGAACGGGCCCTAAGCCAACACGGAGTGGCCCAGAGCAGGTCGAAGGGCCTCTGTACAGATCAGAGAGGCCCCTGGCCAGACCGAAAGGGCCCCTGGGCGAGTAAGATGGGCCCCTGAATATGTCGAATCTGCTTCTAGCCAGCACGGAGAGGCCCCAGGGAAGGTCGGAGGGCCCTTGAGCATGTGTGCAGGGCAGCAAAGCAGCCAGCGCAGTCCGTCCAGAAGAGTCGCTGGGCAGATCGGAGGGGCTCCTGGGCAAGTCAGTGGGGCCCCTGGCTAGACCGAAAGGGTCCCTGGGCCGGTCGGAAAGGTCATTGGACAAGCCGGCTGAGCTCCTAGCTAGACTGGAGGGGACCCTGATCAGATCGGAGGGCCCCTGAGCAGTAGTAGCACAGGGCTGGCAAAAACGGTTTCGTTGACGCCGGGACCGAATCTGACCGAAACAAAGGGACCCTGTGATCTGAACAGCCCCTCTGTGCTGGCTAGGGGCCCATTCGGCATGTTAAAGGGAATAGTTCACCTTTATGGGTTTCGAACAGAGATAGCAGATTTGTAGAGCAGATCGAAAAATGGGTTGTAGTTGAAATAATTACCTCTTCTAAAAGGGGCTCACTAGTCCTTTGTCGAAGTTACTTACAGTTAGTTAGAAGTTACTCGAAATTATTACCAAGGGTATATTGAGCGTCAGGTCACTGACTATTGACCAGGGGACTTCGCTTGATGAAAACTGTTGTTTATTATTTAAATGCAATTGATAAAAATATATATTTACCACCATAAAAAGCTAGATCAATTATATTACGAGGAGTCAATAAGTTTCTTTGGAAAAAGTGTCCGGGATATAGTTATAAAAATGCATTGAAAAAAAATACCACTGTTTTCCCATTGCGAGTGAAACGCTGATGGGATCCAAAATTTCAACTGAAATGCCTTCGGACACAAACGCACGATCCCTATGGTCACGGACGAGCTGAGACCGCGCTACTTTTTATATATATCGCCTTGGTTATTACTACGCCGAAGTTTTCGGGGGGGGAGTCGAAACTTGTTTTTCAACGACATGTTTTGTAATGCTATGTCGAAATTACTTAGCGTAGCGAAAAACGTCTTCAGCCAAAACTAATTTTTCGATCTGCTCTGCAAAACTGCTACCTCAGTTAAAAACCTCATGTTAAAGGTGAGGAGGAGGTGTTCACCTTTAACATGGGGTTTTGAACTGAGATAGCAGTTTTGTAGAGCAGATCGAAAAATTAGTTTTGGACTGAAAAGACGTTTTACATCATACATGGCCTTCGCCAGAGTTTTTATGCTGAAGGGGGGGGGGGGAATCTGTGTGGCAGACGTTGACACTTCGCAAACCATAGGCGTAGGAACGTTTGAAAAGTGTGTGGGGGGGGCAGCACTGTCGGATCCAGACTCTCTCTGGCCTCCGTCGGGCGGCATCTTTTAGTGCAAAAGGGCCCCCATTTTTGTCTCTATATTTGGACCGTCACCTTATGTTGGTATTTAAGCCTTAAGAATGCACTCTATCGGGAGAAAAAAAAATCGTGCGTTTCGGAAAAAAAAAAAAAAAATCACTTTTCGCCTTTAAAAAAACATTAGATAACTTATCAATATTAGAAAAAAACATTAGAAAAACCATTAACCAAAACATTACGTAAAGTCAAAAATATAATATTGCTATGTTATTCTATTTTGGCATCGTCCATTATACTTGGTTCTCCATTAAATATTTCGTTTTTTAAATATGTTTAAAAAAGATGTGGAAAGAAAAAATCGAAAATCTTTACTTTCAAACACATTACAGAACTGAAATACATATATCATAGAACAAAGTATGGACAATAATTAAACCAAAATCAAGCCTAATTATCTATATTTTTGACTGACTGGCTTTCTAAGTATGATAGTCTAGATTCTGTATTCGGCATTTCCGAATAGCACACTGGCATCGTCTGACCTAGAATGCGGCCGCTGCCATCTACCACAAGCCATCCCTAATAGGACCTAAATATTGAGCGCCTAAGCGACTCGAATCCACGTTGACGGAGGGGGGGGGGGCAGATATTTATTCTAGCGCTCTCCCGATTGAGCTACGCGGCGGAGTGGGGACTTCACTCTGGCGGACGGATATTGAACCAAAAGTAGGGGGAGCGGTTAATTGTCGTTGACCCCTGTCTAGCTCCTCGACCTAAAACGCGGGGCCCTGGCATCCTACCCACCCCAGTTGTCATAGCAAATTGAAAAAAGGAAATAATATAAAATAATATTTTCTTTAACATGGTTATCTTGGAAATCCNGACATTCAAGTCGGGCTGAGTTAGTTGTAAAGCGGGCACTGCTTCTCTAGCGGATATGATAACTGAGGATGTTACTGACACCGATGCGTCACTGGTTCTAAAGCCGGTACTGATGCTGTCGCTGATATGAGAACTGAGGATGTTACTGACACCGATACGTCATGACTGGTGCGATGTTTCGCTGATACATGCACTGATACTGACACTGATAGGTACCGACATTATCATCACTGATACCGGCGCCGATACCGTCCCGGGCTGTATCACTGATACTGCATCTCATACTGCAGGTGTGACGAGTTTTTAAATCTGTGAAATGCTCACAAAACTCAAGAAATAGCATTTGAAGCTCGCTGAAATCCCACAGATCCACGCACTGCTGGCTTGTGTTTCCAAAAGATAGCTCTGCTCAGAATTGATTGCCTACCATGAGTAGCAGCTGTTATCAGACTTCTAACTGCCTCAGAGTTGAGTCATGATTCGACTCATGAGTCAAGGACATTTTTGGATATCATGAGTCGAGTCGCTTCCATTAAAAAAGTCACTTGAGTTGAGAGTCGAGTCGATTCAATTTGTTTGGAGCAACACCTGAGTGAACAGTCGAGTCACTCTCCGGTTGTGTGTCAGACTTGAGTCGACTAAATTAATAATGAATCTTGTGATGATGATTCGAATTGAGTCGACTCAAGTGCGTTTTTGAGTAAGGTCGAATCAATCTGTTACAACTGCACTTGAGTGAAGAGTTGAGTCGATTACATTTTTTTTTTAGTGCATGGCCGAAGACTGTTTTCCCATTGACCATGTGCTTAACTGTAGCGGTGTATTAACTGATGTTAATAAACTCCCAAAAGTGATATACACTGCTGAAGCCTCAAGATAAATGACCCCTGTCTATTGAAACTCTTGAAAAGGCTTGTCTCTAAACCAAGAGTTTACTAGAACATAAGTAGGCAGACATGACGTCACCGAGTTCTGAAGCCTATGGGTGACTATAAACGCCAAAACTGCCTAATGCTGATAGGAATGAGGTTTTTGAATGAGACTTTTTAATTTTATGGACCAAAACTGATCCGTTTTCTGGAATGCTGCACACCCACAATCCCAAAAAGGTAAGGAACCCAACATTTCCAATAGGGCTTCAGGTGGCCATCCCCAAAAAAGGCAAATCCCCGTTGGCTCTTATGTTGAAGCCTCACGGCCAAATGACTTGGTTTGACTCATTCACTTAGGAAATGTCAAACACTTGATTGGCGGCTGCTCTAAACGCGTCAGTCTTCGGCCATGCGCTAAATCGTTTTTATGCCCACTCGTGGCATTAAAGATCAGTTATGAACTGCGCCTTCGCTCGTTCATAAACTGAATCATTAATGCCACTCATGCATACAACTATAATAAACAGCACTTGGGTGAAGAGTCGAGTTCGTTCCTCGGCTGTTGAGTCGACATGAGTCGACTCATAAAACATGAGTCGTTACAAGTCTGGCTGTTATCATCTATGTCGACGCGTCCGAAGACCTCAGTAATCAATCAATAATTAATTTTGCATCAGTCATGCAGCGTATGCCTGCACAGCCAAGGGACCTATCAATAATGACCGAAAACTGCCGATAGCTGTCACCTTTAATGAGCCGCTATCGATTTCGAACACCGTACGGCTGTTCGGAGGCCGTTGAACGCCCGCCTTCACCACTGACCCCTGTCCACCAATCAGATTAGCCTATGAGTCGGGTGTCTCTCTTACGCCTTCTCTGTCTCACCGTGTGTTTTTGTCTGTATGTCGGTGTTATGGTAACATCAAACAGTGACTTGACATTGAGCGGGTCGCACCGGAGGGGGGGGGGGGGGCTGACGTCGGGGCAGTTCATGACGTGATGACTGCTCGTTCCGGCCTCTGCCCCCGCTGAGTGCTGCCGCCGGTATTGGGGTGTCGTCGCTCCCTGTGGTGTGGTGTGGTGTGGCCCGGGTGACCGCCCTGGTGACGTCGGCCAGGCCCGTCCCCCTGGAGACGCGTTGACCGATCAATGTACTGGCTGCACGGCGCGCCTCCTACCCGCCCCTGACCGCTGGCACCGAGTCGAGCTTCACACCGGTCACCGGCGCTCCGGACACTGACTTTGTTACGATACAGCTGTAGGTAGGGTGCGGATTCTGTCGGAATGGACGGTGCTCTTTGATGGCTCCCTAACTAGAGACGGCCGCATAATACATGGGCCTGACAGTTGGTACAACGCGAAATGTTACTGATATTTAATTTACAAATGCGTTAATTTCGCTCGATTCTCGAGTCACATTCATTAGCTGGGGGCATTCCAGGACAGATCTACCCAAAACAGTATATTGAAATAACGCCCTACATGTCAGATTTGGGTAACACTACGTCGATTGCCACATTATACAACACATGATCTGGCCTAAGATCACTTTAAAAAAATCATCATATATTAATATATTGTTCCTAACAATTCTGATGAAATATAGAATAGTATATTTATATGACTCGCATGATTAAGATGGAATATCTGAAAATTCACTCTGAAAATTAATTTTGCATGACATTACCAAGTTGCCTAAAGTTGTAAATCGAAAACCGTTCGACGGACGGAGCTGAACAACTCACAATGCGATTATACGGCCTTTATAACCCCCGGAACACAATCTTATCGAAATATGAGATGCATGGTGTTATGGCTTGGTCGATCTGTCATACAATGCCCCAGCTATCATGTTTTGTCCTGAATGACGCATCTGGGTAATGATGCCACAAATTGTGATCGTGTGTTTGATTGTCCTTTGATGCAGTTATGGTGGAGCAAGCTTCCAGATGTCAATTCTTTCTATTTCGGTACGCCAAAAATTGATATCCGTCCTGTGTTGAACATTCTCATTTTACACATACGAGGGCTGATCAAAAGGTATCCGACCTTTGCCCACCAAAAATAAACAAACATGTTTACCGAGTTCGGACTCTGTACACGTTCAAGGTTCAAGAGTTTGGACTCTGTACACCCTTACGTCTCTACACAGTTAGTCCAGCGGTCCTGCCATGCAGGAAAAAATGTAGAAGTCACTCCTTAACGATCACCAAAACAGGCCTTAGGTCACAAACTAGGTCACATTCGTCTTGGAGCTCCTCGGGCTGTCCTAAAAAACGTTGTCTTTCAGTGACATTTTTAACTTGGAAAAATAGCCAGAGGCACATGCGGAACCATTGCCAGGTGCGTATATGACTTGTCGCACCTCATTGGCACAGTTTCAGCATGTCCATTGCGACGGCAAGGCGAAAGACGTTTGTTGTTCACGCGTTAGAGGAGGCTGAATTTTGGGCTGAGGACACGAATTTTGCTATGACCGTGTGCATGGACAATTTCTCTTGTCAAATGGCCTCTGCAGAGCCATAGCATGCCAAATTATTTTTATATTGTTATGGTTATGCTTCGGTTCCCACATCACGAGAGCGAACACCGTTTCTCTGTCATTTTCTGGATTTGCTTGCTCGTGAAGCCTGCCAGGCCGCATGTCACTCTCCACCGAACTTGACCACCCTTAATTGTGGCTGATTTGGGGCAACACCCATTGATTCGTCGCCAAAATCCTGCCGAACAGTCCTAATTGGTGTCGTACTGCTTATCTTCAAGTTTCTAACAAAATTAATTGCTATATATCTTTGGTCACTTCTTTCGGTTTATCTGACACAAAAGGCAATTGCGACGAGCAGGAACGACATGTGTATATATTACGTAACGATGGACAGCGACTGAGACGAGCGTTAGAGCTGAAAATATTTGAATAAGCTCACAACCATTAAAGTTATACTTAGCACCGGATATCAATCACCGGACCTAATGGTCTTTGAGTAACAAAATAAGGTCTGTACTTTTTTTGATCAGCCCTCGTTATGTTATTGTACGCGCTCACTGGTGCACTTATACAACAGTGGCATGAATAGACTGTCGAACATAATGCTTCCAGTAGTGCCTCAGTTGCGACTTTCAAAACGTGCCATTGGGTACGTTGCGACGTTTTGAAAACGGCCTCAGGCGTTCTTTGAGTTAGTTGGAAGTCATTTGTAGTCACCTGAATTGCTGTTATGCATTGGTTGCCATAATGTTTACGAAGATTGTAAAGGAGCCAGAATAGCCGGAACACTTGAGATGGGCTTCAACAAATCAACATAGTACGTACATACATACATGGCATACATCACATACATAACATACAACATACATACATGTACATACATACATACATACATACATACATACATACATACATACATACATACATACATACATAACAATCATTACATACATTACATACATACATACATAATATACATACATTACATACATACATACATTACATACATACATACATACATACATACATACAGTCCACACGGTGATACCGCGCGCACAGTCCCATCCCATCTAGTCCGCTACGCGACCAGTGTCGGTCTGCGGGAACGGCGGGCATGGGTAGGACTTAGTCCCGCATTGTTGTCATCTCCCCATCAGCGATGTCATTTGGGCGTGAGCGGCCGTGACGCATTGCTGCAATGGTACCCCGGCAATGACGCCTTTGTTGACATCTGCCTGATGCTATTTGGCTACTGGGCGGCATGTGTCCTTCGTTGTCGGTCCGCCCTAAAACCCCAATCATCATCATCATCTATTTGGCTACGCTACTGGAATGACGTCTGTTTGCATTTTCCATCGTGTGAGTGTTAAGGAGAATGGCTACAATGGCCATAGGTCAGAGGTTAGCCCTTTTGTCTGATCTTTCAGACATCTTCACTAATCACTACCATGTGCATTGCGCAGCGTATCATAGGGTAGAAGTCGACAGGCGACAGGCTGCTTTCCTCTTCAACTCCGTTTACGGCTCAACTCTCGTCACCTATTTAGCTTTTGTCACTTCTTATGTAAGCTTCGGCCTAGGTGTCATTTCTCAGAAGCAGCATCACGCGACTTCTCGCGGCTTCATCTGCTGTAACTGTATGACCGTCCATTCCTTCCTGACCATCCCTCCCGTGTGCTCGTCTCCAGGAGAAGAAGAAGGGCCAGGTGATCGGCTACTTCGAGAGCCGCGACTCGACCACCTACCACTCGTTCGTGAAGATGGCCTCGGCTCTGAAGGACGAGTGTCACATCCTGGCTGGTTTCGGCGAGCCTTTCCGCCAGCTGCGGCAGGGCGGGAAGGACACAGTGGTGGTCAGGAAGGCGGGGTCAACCGAGGAGCTGTCGCTGCCCAATCTGGACATCATGAACACGCAGAAGCTGACCGACTGGGCTCAGCGCGCCTGCGTGCCGCTGGTAGGTGGACGTGTTGCGGTTTACCGATGGTGGGCCTGTGGTGCCCCCTCCCCCGCCTTCGCCCCCGCCCTCGCCCCCGCCCCCGACTCCGAACTTCCGGCTCCGACTCCGACTCCGACTCCCGACTCCGACTCCAACTCCGACTCCGACTCCGACTCCGGACTCCGACTCCGACTCCGACTTCCGTCTCCGTTCCGTCTCCGTCTCCGGTCTCCTCTCCGTCTCCTTTCTCCGTCTCCGCCCCCCGCTCTCCGCCCCCGCCTCCGCCCCGCCCCCGCCTCCGTCCCCCGCCTCCGCCTCCGCCGCTTCCGTTTGCCTCACTCCCTTCCCCGCCTTCATAACTGCCCCGTCATCGTGATTTGTGCTGTCTCTGCCACTCTCTCTCACCCTGACCAGCTTCATCCCCGCATTGGCCTGTGTTATGTGCGTCTACTGCTAACGCAGTCAATTGCCGTGGTTGTTGTGACGCAGGCTGTAACTTGGGTTACCATCCAGGACCCAAAGTGACCACCGTAGTCCGCCGTCATAGTGTATTGATAGTGCATAGTATATCATGCATATATTCCCGCGCTGTTTCTCTGCGCACTATCGATTAATCGATATTACTATCAATCAATCGCCAGGGTCATCACAAAAGCAACGTCATGCTTGCGGGCTCACGTACGTATGGTGCTGCTTCTGTGGTGTCCGCTGTGCGACACCTGTGCTGCTGCACTGGCGGTGAAGCTGGTTATTATTTACATAGTTAGTAGCGTAGCAGTCCCATCTGTTTGCCACACCTGGGCGGTGTGACGCTTTTCGCAGGCGACCTATAGTCGTTTCTGCACGGCGCATTAACCCGGGCACTCGGGTTATCATCCGCTGAATTATTGATGCCGCTGCGAAATGCGTGCGTACCGTGCGTCGCTTCCACTTCCTTTCGAACCTGCAGTCCTGCTAATCGACGGAACCCAGTCTGGCAGCATGGCCGTGTCGATGACGTCATTATTACGGACCAGTGACGTAACCGGGGTGTGTTTCAGGAGCTGGAGATAATTTTCAGTAATGCCGTAGAGCTGACGGAGGAGACCGGTTGATGACGTCATTATGACGTCACCAGTCCGTGTTTGAAGTGTGCGAAATAACGTTTAGTAACGTGGGGAGACCTCGTGATGACGTCATTATGACGTCACTAGGCCGTGTTTCAGGTGCGGGAGATAACGTTTCAGTAACGCTAAGGACCTGACGCAGGAGACCGGGTGATTACGCCGTATGACGTCACTGGTCCGTGTTTCAGGTGCGGGAGATAACGTTTCAGTAACGCTGAGGACCTGACGCAGGGCACTATATACTGGGTACTCCAAAGTTTGTTTTGTATACACTAGAAATACACTACAATACACTTTACATTAGAAATACAGAAATACACTAAAATACACTATAATAAATATTGACCAGGATATGGCTGCATTCATCTCGCGACATGTATGGCGCTTTTGTTTCGAATCACAACTTCATATACATCGTAATGGTAAGGCCATTGTTACCCTGCGGACCTCCATTGGCCGAGTTTGTCTTATGAACGGCGGCCATTCTTGGTACTACAAAAGTAGTCGGCGGGCGGCGCGATTGCATTACCTTTGGCTAATAATACGAGAACGCGTTGGTTGGGGCTTGACATTTATCCCAAAAAAATCGAAATAAACCACGCTCAAACCTTTTATTTCTATGATGCCAACTTGAAACAAATATATTTCTCTGTAGGAATAAGGTCTTCGCATTAAACTTGGCTGAAAGGAGCCTTTTACACATGTAACCCTGATAGGGCAAGTACAGAAGAAGTCCACGGCCCCATAGCTACCATCATCGACTTTGGACCCCCGCCCGACCTTGACGCAGAGAGACCGGGTGATACGCCCGTATGACGTCACTGGTCCGTGTTTCAGGTGCGGGAGATAACGTTCAGTAACGCTGAGGAGCTGACGGAGGAGCGCCTGCCGTTTATGATCCTGTTCCACAAGCCTGACGACGCGGAGACCCCGCGGCACTACGCCAAGGTCGTGGAGGACCAGCTGTTCGGCGAGAAAGGTTCGTCAGAAGGGCAGGGGACGGGATACGTGGCGTGCGGAGATTGTGCCAACCGCTGGGCTCACGCTCTAGTCCCCACAGGATCGATGCGGAAGGAGATTTAATGTGCTGGCTGAAGTGATACACATAGGGTAATGACACCAAGACGAATAATATAAATATGCAAATTAAGACACCATAGCGGAATCAATTACAAATCACATCCCTACAAATACCTTTCTGACTTCATGGGCGCAAAATAACCAAGGAGTTGTTGCGCCGTAAATCCCTAAAACGTGGTGAAATCCCCAATCAACAAACTTTTCTGACTTCTGAGTGAGCTTCGAACCTGGGTTTATTTGAGCTGAACTTTATCTCGGCTTTGCACAAGTCACAATTTCCCGACTGATGGCTAACGTACGACCATGTTCAGACTAACCGCGGAGACATATAGCCTGTGGGCTGCTGGCGTGGCCGCCGCGCCGGACACGGCCGCTTCCTGTGCCGGATGTGGGCCGTTTCCGGTGTGTGTCGTGGTGTTCAGCCGGCCCGTGAGCGGTGCCTCTGTGTCGCCCTGGTAACTCTGTAGCCCGTGGAGCTGTCTCCGAGCTGTAGCTGATGGTGCGGCCACGCCAGCCGCCGTGCTATGCGAGCGCCACAGAGGTACAATGGACGCAGACAGAAATAGCGTTTCTTTTCATATTGTTGGTGAGAAGTAAACGAGACTGTTTCCGTCGACTCACATACGTCTATCCAAACCCACGTGTGGCCTTGTGCTGCTTTGTGTACGCTGGACGAATCGTACGACAATTAGTAATCTTTTGTAGTGTTATGCTTTGCTCATCGTTAGTTGGCTCAATAACGCGCTCTGCGGGCGGCACCCTTGCAGACCTTTGCGGACGGCGCCTTTGCCCAGAATAGCAGCTATTCTGTGCAACCATGTTCACAAATATAGATCGATTCGCAATTGACGTCATGTCGCAGAGTCCTTCAGCCGAGCCCGTCGCTCCCTCCCGCCCGGAGCTGGAGCACCGCTGCCCATCAGACGGTGCCCGTCGCTCCCTCCCGCCCGGAGATGGAGCACCGCTGCCCATCAAACGGTGCCCGTCGCTCCCTCCCGCCCGGAGCTGGAGCACCGCTCCCATCAGACGGTGCCCGTCGCTCCCTCTCGCCCGGAGCTGGAGCACCGCTGCCCATCGGACGGTGCCCTAGCCGTGGAGTCCATCAGCCTGTACCACAGCCCGGGGATTTGACCGCGCCTCCACCATGTGCCGCAGACGGTCTCAACTTCCTGACGGCGGACGGTCTCCAGTTCGCCCACCCGCTGACCCACCTGGGCAAGAGCAAAGACGACCTGCCGCTGATAGCCATCGACAGCTTCCGGCATATGTACGTCTTCCCCGATATCAAGGTAAGAGACGGGAGGGGAACGAGAGCGGGAGGGGCGACCGAGAGAAGTGGGAGAGAGGGGTGGGGTCGTGGGGGTGCGGGGCGGTGTGCTAAGCTGGCGCTAAACTTTTCATGCTGAGCTGGCATGTGCAATTTGTACGGGTGAATGCTGTCCTCATGTCCAATGTAATACGTTAATGGTAGTCACATGTGTGCGAAATCCAGATATGCAAACCCTTAGTTATTTATTTGCTAAGACGACAATTTGCGTGTTAACACGCACACCTAAGGAATGATTCAGAGTAGAGGTGGCAAAAGTTGATATTTTTAGGACCCAGACCCGACCCGGTCCCAAAAACTCAAAAATGGACCGCGTTCCGTGCAAAGGCAAGTTGCGACCCCGTGCCACTTGCAAGAAATGTTGTTTCGCATATATTTGACAAATCGTGCAACATGCATCAGTTTTACGTAGTAACTTAACATAATGTGCTAGTGTGCCCAAATACATACAATTCAGATTTGGACAAGCCAGCACACAGAAACCATGCGTGTCAAGCTCTTTTGGATGAATTGTGCCCAGGAGTAGAACAGCTAAGTTGGCCAGTCTGTCTCCGGTGCTCATTTTGGCGGGCCCAGTCTGGAACCAACTGGGTCCAGACTGGGTCTAGAGACCGGGTCCTCGGGTCCACGTTTTGCCACCTCTAATTCAGAGTATTACACTTGTCTGTTGTTTTTCTACTACGTCCTTCATGTATCAACCGATTTTTGATGTGAACATTTCTACCTGTCCAAAATTGACGGCGCGTCGAATGTCTGAATAAAAACGCATTCAGGCGAAGTGCGTATTGGTTTGGCCACTGCTGACTGCTGTCGCCCGCCTATTGATTAAGGTAGCTCAGACGAAGTGGCGGAATGAGTTCATTCCGTCTCGACAGCGGTTGAGATTCCTTACAAGTTGCGGTTATGTGAAACTACGACAAAAATACCGAATACATATTTCAGACAGGTTGTATTTTTGGATGTAAAGCTGATTGTCATTAAATGTCAGGCGGATGAACCTGAATAACACTTTACACAAAATGCCATTCAAAAACGGCAAATGAAACATTGTAATACATTTGTGCTGGAAAAGTTGAGCGAAAGACTGGCCGGAATTCGGATGACCACACAGATCATATGCAATGTGCGGTTGGTGGTGACATTGGCTCTCCCCCGTCCTCCGAATACTGCGTCCTCCGATCACTTTATTTGCCGTCGATTGGCTCCTGATTTTATCACGACTCGTTTTGCTGTTTCTGCTGTTCGGTGATAGTATTTTGTGACGTATTTATAATTCAAGCAATCATAAGTGGATAGTTGTGCTTGGTACTTATGCCTGCGATGGTATGCCATTTTTTTTCTTCTCTCGTGTCTTTGTTCCCCTCGAGGACAAATAATATGGTGGTTCATTGCCAGGATAATAAACGTGGATGGTTTGTGTGACGACGTTGCACGTGGTGGAGCTCAGGGTCATTTCGTTTGTAGATTGCGATAGGTTGCTGCTATTCTACCATCTGCTGCGTCGCTTTGATGTTTTTCGTCGTTTGTAAGGCCCATATCAATATATGAGCATTGGTCTTTGTGGAGCCATAATACCATTAATTGCCTGCCTAATGAGTATCCTTTTATCAACTGGTCATAGATAGGTCGTTACCATTAATGACAACAATATACTACCATTAACGCTGCTGGGTGGCCTGCTACTTGAACTTGGATTGTAAAGGTCGTTATTATGTATTAATTGAAAACCTGCTACGAATGGGAATCGAACACAGGCAGCCATGCTCACCAATCAAACCACCCCACAGGATATGGACACTCCGGGGCGGCTGAAGGAGTTCATCGACGACCTGCACTCGGGCAAGCTGCACCGTGAGTTCCACTACGGCCCTCAGAAGGCGGCGCCGGCGGCGGCGGGCACGGAGCCGACCACGCCGCCCACCTCGCCGCCCGAGTCCGTGTTCAAGAAACTCGGCCCCTCCGAGAACCGCTACAGTCTGCTCAAGGACGAACTCTGATCGGCTGGTGCGTGTAGGGCGAACGGAGTCGACGGGAGGACTCTAGTCTAATGCCTGATGTGGTGCTGCTGGATGGGGAGTGCAGTAGATCGGTCTGGTGGGCTTAACGTTGATTGGAGGTAGAGTTGTGGGCGGAGAGAGTTCTCTGGGAGCACTCTAAGTCTCTCGGGTTCTAACCGCGGAGCCGGCAGTGAGTTCTTAGAGATCGTTCCGGTCTCTGGAAGATTTACTGTGATGCGAGACGGAATCATACGAGCTTGGATCCTCGGCAGAGAGTACAGTCACGTTGTGATCAAGTACCGGTGCATATAAACGTTAAAGTCGTGGCCGATGCGGCCAGCGCTGGCATATCTCCGATTCCACTGGTACTGAGGCTTTACGATATGGCCAGTTACCATTGCGCGGCTGTGTGTCGCGTGGTCTCGAGTTGAACCGTAGTATAGCCGTGTGGACACTCGTGTGGCGGGGGGGGGATTGTAATGGTGGTGTGCGGACTGGTGGGCCTCGTGCGATTTGTGTGTGTCTGGGCTCGGGTGCCGGGAAGTTTTTCGGTTTCTGAGGGAAAGAGTTTCCTCTAATTTGCTCAGTGACCAGAGTGTGACCTGATGTTGCTGCTGGTCCGGTAGAAATGGTTTTGAGTGTGAAACAATCGACGGAAACTTGGCACACGAGTGTTGCAACAGATATTTATGCTACGAAAAAAAACTCTAAAGTTATTTATCTATGAATATATGAAAAACCCTCTGACCTGTCTACTTCTATATATAAATGTACTTTGCACGTTATATTTGTATTATCAGCTAAAAGGTTTCCGCCAACGTGTTGCCAGTTTCCGTCGACCGTTTTCCTCTGAATGGACCGACTTTATCGTGCCGGCGGTGGCGGAGTGTGGAGGCGCTCACTGTTCAGTAAAGGCTCCATCATCCGTCATACACGCCCCAGTCACAAACGAGGCGCCACCTTTGAACAGACTGGCACCGGGCGACACTGCGGCGGCGGCGACGGCGGCGGCGGCGGCGTATAGCGACGCCATTGACACCCCTCTGTCTCCACTGGCCAGGGACTGGGGTCTCTCCCTCGGCGGGATCACGGGAAAAGTCGACTCAGTCCCCAATACCACTTGAAACTGGGCGAGAGTTCCAAGAGCACATTGCTCCCAAGAGGAAACGGCGCCTGGTCTAAAAACCGAACCTGTCGGTACTGTTGCTACGTCGTGAGCGCCACTGTATCCGGGCTGAAACTGACCGCCTCCCCTCCCCCGTCTTTGAATCGCCTGATCCCGGCTTAGCCGCCCCTGCCGCCCGGCCTCCGGTCCGCTGGTTTTCATTGTAGGCCACTGGGCTAAACCGTGTGCTTTGCGGGTGGTGTGCGTGCGACTGCTTAAGTCGATTGAGGTCAGGACTTCAGAGGCAATGGTGCTGTATGGTGTGCTGAAAGAAGGGGTCTTATCGAGAGGTGTTGTTGAGTTTCTTGCACATAAGTGTTACGCTCCATGTGATTTTTGCACAGCACTGCCTCGGTGGGTTAAAGCGTGCGACTTTGTTTACCAGGGTCTGTGTGTTTGTTTTCGTTGCGTTGATCATGCGTTTAATTTAACACAATGGGCTCTCAAGCGAATACAATCATCATTGCAGGCGGTGTTTTGAATGATCTCTGATCAAGTGGATACACTTCAGCGCAAGCCACAAACTTAGGTGAGTTATTCGTCGAAAGAGCGCCGACAACTAACTGATTATGTCCTTTCTGGTGATGACAAAACAGAAACAAAACATGTGACACAAAACTGACAAAGCAACAAACCTTACTCGTCCAAAGCGTCTAGCAGTTGAGGTAGAAAAGGTTAGTCGATAGCAGTGAAAACCTTTAATAATCGTCACATCGGTCGTCTCGGGAAGGCGGCCGACAGCTTTCTGTTGGAGCTCGGGCGTCTGGTGACGGCCCGTTCTGGTGAGCGACGCGAGAAGAGTAGCAGCGGCAGCGGATCTCCATCGCCGTGGCGCGCGGTAGCGCAGTATCCGTCCTCACTACTGCTTGACCTCCCGATAGCCAGACAGGTCTCCATCGTGTAACTCAATTATTCTGAAAAAGTGCAAACGCTTTAATAACTTAAGACCAATCTCATTGCTACCGATATTTTCCAGAACTATTGAGAAAATATGGCATACATTTTTGGGGACGGAAAAAGTGTCGTACAGCAATGTTGAGCACGTAAGTCACAATTAGGTATCATCATGATGGAGAGCCTCAAATATCGCCAATATTATGTGGCCTCTGTAAGGCCAGCAGCAGCAGCAGGTAATATGTAAAATCAATACGTTTTGCGAGTTGGTAGATTGGAGGACGATTTTTGCAGTTAGTGAAGTTGCATTACTACCTAATTCGTTCGGCTACTGTCAGCACTATCGAGACATCGGGTTTCCTGGTGAATAAACAAAGGCAGGCACAGGCATATGGAAACAGGCAGTAGACACCAATAGAAACGCATTGTTTGGAAATGTCACACACGAACATGTCAACACAAATATACACTGCAGGTACATAAGTTCCATAATTGCTGCTATCTTCGATCGGAGATCATCATCATCATCATCATCATCATATATTTCTTTGTTTTGTAGCTCGCGAGTCATTCGTTCAACAAAACAAAAGGATCGGCGCAAAAGCATTGCTTAAATAAGCGCACCTATCCTTAATACAAAAGCACGAAATCACCCACCTCCACAAAGGTCTCACTCACACTAACACATCATAGATTATGTACATACATGGTATTACATTGCATGACATGCCTGTCATAACATAATTAATACAAATATATAATATATATATATATATATAATAATATATATTTATATATATATATATATATATATATATATATATATGTTACAGTACGTATAATAAATCAGTGCAGATGCAAACAAACTAGTGTTGATGCAAACGTCCCGATGGGTCAGTACAGATGCATACGCACTAGTACAGCTGCAAACGTCCTAGGACGGATGCATCTGTACCGACCGGTCAGTACAGTTCAACACACAACGGGCCGTCCAGCACACATGAATCAATACTAGTACAGTCGCAAACGCACTGAAACTTCAAAATAGGAAACATCTCCGAATGCTTGGTATGTACAAACATTCCTCATAGAAACAAGACGAATTGATCAAATGTCACTTATTTTTGCAGCTCAGGCTGCGATGGCACTTGCTTGAGCAGGAGAACCTGTTCCTTACACACTTGCAGCGCCCGGTGCAGGCCTTAGAACAGGTGCACTACAAAAAAAAAACTTTGCCACCGGACTGAGCCCTCTGAGCTGAGCTGAGCCGGACTGAGGCGTTGGCGTTGGAGATCCGTGTTTGATGACAGCATAACGACCTATTTTTTACCCGAATTACCTTTTGTGTTCCTCATATCTTCCTTCTTGTTTGCTTGACCACCAAACATCCTTTCGATTCATGTAGACATTTGTGACATCGATGAGATACGCTCCATTTGCTATTCTAAAAAGCTATGCGGCACAGCATGCTTCAGTCGTCCTGCTTACAGAGCCATCTATGAGCTGGGTTTGAAATTACAATGTTGAGCGGTACAGCATGCTTCAGGCGTCTTGTTTACAGAGTCATCTATGGACTGGCTTTGTAACTAAGATGTCGTGCGGTACAGCATGCCTCAGGGCTCAGGCGTTGTTACTGTTCACAGATCCATTTATATTTTATGGACTGGCTTTGCACTATTAAGATGTAGTGCGGCAACACTGGCAGATTTAGAACGGCAGTTTGTAGTGTCATGGGGGGCATCAACCGAAAAAGTTTCACAAAATTCCAAAAGCTCATCGGATTTCGCTCCCTTATGCAGTGTTTTTATAATCAACTTTCCTTCGCAAAAGTTGCGTAGATGTCCTTCTACATCAGAAAATGTGTAAATTTGCGCCGATTTCAGGTGGTTTAGGGGGCATTTGCCCCTGATGTCTCCCTCTGGATCCGCCAGTGTGCGGCAAAGCATGATTCAGGCATGCTGTTTGTAGAGCCATCTATGGTTTAATTCTTGAAACGCGCATCTACGAATTACGAAGCAAAACTCAGCTTATTGTTTTTGGAACTCGTCAAAACCTCAGCAGTTTGGCGCTAGTCTCAGTAAAAGTCGACGATATCGACGATTTTTATTTTATATCGACGAAAGACATACAGTTAAGAGTCTGGGTGTCACATTCGACCGCCACACGTCCTTTGAAAGACATATTGACTATGAAGTGAGGCGATGCTCGGGTACATTGCTGTCACTGTGCCACGCCAAACATGTTTGGCCAGCTGAGGTGCTACACTGCTACCTCGTATAGTGGATAGACTTGGCACGTCGTCAATCCGCTGCTGTGTGTCCTTGTATGGGACGACCAGTGGGCAGGGGCGTTGGAAGTACTTTCAAGTTGAGGGGGCGAACTTTTTGGGGGACCTGTGGTAGCAAAAATTATAGCTAAAAAATCGATATATCGCTGTGGTCGCCAACCGTTATATCGCAACAGGATATATCGCCATGTACCCGTTCACCCGATATATCGGAATCTGTCCCCGATATATTGGAATCTATCCCCGATATATCGCCACCCGTTCTGGATGCGTCAATGCCGGCGACCGTCTTGATCCGGAATTTTGTTGGTGAACACTTTCCTTTTTCGACCCCTGGCCTTTCTCTGCTGAACGTCAGGGAAACAGAGTCGACATCATACATCTATAATGACGCGTGCTGCTTAAAAAACAAACCGTAACCTACCCCCATGCCAAAAAGACTGAATATTATTTAATTTGTGACGCCTAGTAATATTTCATGAATAGTAGCATTTACCTCCAAAAAGCATTACATCATTGTGACCATGAGTATTTTATCTACCGTGATTGTGACCAAGAAATAGCTTTATCAACGTTACGACGAATAAACATATCCTATGCCAGGTGTGCGCTGTATTTAGCAGTGTTTCCATGCTACGATGGTCAAATGTGCGGTGCCACTGTTTAGATGGAAAGATGCAAAACCAGTTCCAAGTGCAATGCAGTTTAATTTTCTTTATTTACATTTTTGATTGAAATTGCACCTTTGTTCTACAAAAAAAAACGTAGATAATGCCGTTGCTCTAATTCAGAGTTAAAAGATCATGGTAAAAGACTGAGGAGGGCCGACACCTAGCTCCAAAATGGGGGGGGGGGCGTTGCCTCCACAGGTCCAAAGTTGAGAGAGGCGAGTTGCCCCCACTGCTCCCACGGTTCTCACGTCCCTGCCAGTGGGTGGCTGACTCAGAAAATCCAAAAATGTATCAACTCCTGTGCCAGAGTCCTATCTAGAAAACGCAATATGACCAAATCAGTGGCACTCTCAAATTTCTGGATTGGCTGTCCGCTGGTCAGCTCCATCAGTACTACACTGCAATGGCGCTGCGTCGGTTGACTGACGCCTCCGAGCCTGAGGCCCTGGCCGCGCTGTTTGTTTGTGCCGAACCGAGACGTGCACGCGCGAAGCACCAGAGCCGGCAGTCAGGTCCACCCACCACGTATTCATATTAAGATCGATAATGGACGGAAACGATTCGCTTACAGGGCAGCTGCATTGTTTAATGGGAATGTTTCACCATTCTGAAAGTTGTAAAATATACGCTGGTTAATAGTAAAACATATGAAATAGTACTGCAGAAACGATGGTGATTAGTGAAATTTGTTTTTCGAAATCGTTAGTTAGCTTTATACAAAAAAAGTTGTTAAATTTGGAACAATGACGTTATTATTGAGGCTATAGAGAGCTATAGAGAATAGGTACAAATATTTATAGACATTTCTGGCAACTTGAATACATACAAGTATTTTGTTATCGTCCTCGCAGTAGCCAAGGTTCGAGAAATACAAGTTTTCTCCAAGGACCAACGTCCAACAATCTTGAAGTCGCTGTCAGCCAATCAGCGGCGGCACTAGTCTAGACACATTTTGCAAACTATAAATTAAATTGCTTAAAAGCGGAAAAGTTTTGGAAAAAGGGTTACAGTAATTTATAGTTTTGAATAACGGCCAAAGATAATAGCTATCTCAATTCAAAACCAATACAAAGAGAAAACTTTATATTGGTTTATATAGAAAACGCGCTTCCAAGTTCCAGCAGATGTCTGCGATCACCATGGGAGCAGAAAATCATTCGGAAAGGTGCTAAGGCAACACACGCTGAGTGCTAATTGATGGCATTGATGCATTTCTTAACTATCATCTCAACGCTCTGAGTGTGATGTGTGGTGGTGTGGTGTGTGCACGTTTATTCACCTATCCACTCTAGTCATTTCCTGTCTTGTATTTTTTTCCGAGAACATGTAGGTAATAGGAATTTCTTACAATTAATATGTTCGATATGTTTAAGACATAGATAATAAATCCATACAATGGCTTTATTACATATTAATACAAGTTGTTACCAAAAAAGTATATTAACCCAGCCAACAATTAACTTGGGTACTGATCGGGCACAATGGTTTAATCCCATTGTGCCCGATCAGTGCCCAAGTTAATTGCTGGCAGGGAAGGACTATGTGTTAATTGCTTAAGCACAAAACGCGTACGTATTTGAAATGTAGCCTGCAGCAGCAATCGTGGAAGCTGCAAAATATGGATTGCCTATACAGTACCTACCTATAATACTTAAAGTTGTGTGAGAGATGCAGTGATGCTTTATTTTTAACATTTGAAATTTAAGGAAGCTGATTTTAAGAAATGCAGTTATGGTTCCAAAAGTAATAAATGCAATAATAAGCTTAACACGCGTACTGGAGGGGATGGGGAATCCAACCACCACTCCTGTGTGTGTGTGTGTGTGTGTGTGTGTGTGTGTGTGTGTGTGTGTGTGTGTGTGTGTGTGTGTGTGTGTGTGGTAGGTGTCGTGTGTGTGTGTGTGTGTGTAGGTGTGTGTGTTGTGTGTGTGTGCGTGCGGTGCGTGCGTTGCGTGCGTGCGTGCGTTGCGTGCGGTGCGGTGCGTGCGTGCGCTGCGTGCGTGCGTGCGTCGTGCGTCGTGCGTGCGTGCGTGCGTGCGTGCGTGCGTGCGTGCGTGCGTGCGTACGTGCGTACGTGCGTGCGTGCGTGCGTGTGTGAATATCTACTGATTTTACCGGTCAATATGCATAATTTTGGGTGCACCTGCTACAAATAAAACGGTGCGTCATCTAAAGTAAGACAAATACAAATCGTCTGAAAAATTGTGAGTTATAGCCAGGCAATCAAGATAAAAAGGTTAACAATTTCTAAAAAATTACCGCAATGAAATACTGATATGTAAATGACCTGAGGTCAAATGCAAATTCTATCATCTCCATCCTATCAGTAGACTTTCCAATAAATTATATTTTAGGGAGAGGGGCGGAATCCGCCCCCTCCAGTACGTGTAATTCTCAGGAGCCCTCCGAGGCGCGTGTTGAAAAGCTATTTTGTTTCATTTTCCCTCAGTTCACCAATGTGAAGTATCAGACATGATAGTTTTATTCGGAATCAATGACAATTTAGGTATTTGTTTGGATTGGAGTTCACCAATTCTCGTACCCCTGTTTCCGTTTCCTACTCCAAATTATTGTAATTTTGTATATGTAGTATGCATGTTATTTCCTCGTTCGCTAATTTGAATGAAATCGCGAACAGCCGCCTAGGCACCCACGATGTTCTCTTATTTTTTCAACACTGTCTGAAGCACTTAGGAAAGATCGATCTGTTTGTGCAATACAATATCGTTATCTCACCAATCATCTGTCTGATTATTTACATCACACCGAGAAGACCAGTTACACGGAATAAATGAACGTTTATCTGTCGCTGATCTCTGCATTAACACATATCGGTTTTTTGCTACGCATGACCAATGTCTGTATCGCCTCATGAGCAGTAAAAGATGCATGCGGTACTCATACTCCAGCTACAACCACACTATGTCTCCGCGCATTTCTCGCTCCCATCACCGAACGTGGCGTCAAATACCAGTAAACCTCCCCGCCTCTCGTCCTCTACTCAGCGTCGGCGCCTCAGGTGAGACTGTACTGAACCAGTCAACCTCCCCGCCTCTCGTCCTCTACTCAGCGTCGGTGCCTCCTCAGGTGAGACTGTACTGACCACCTGAGACTGTACTGACCACCTGATCCGTGCTGTGCGCGCGGCGGCCGTCCGTCGCCGGCGGCGGCGTTCCCTGGAGGCGGTCCTGGCCCACGGCTGCCTGGCGACGGGCGCCCGCAGCCGGTGGGTGGTGCGAGGGGCGGTCAGTGTCAGTTGGGCCCGGCACCGGCCACTGCAGAGCGCGCGACACAGCCCAGCCTGGCATGGAGCCGGGATACTAAGGTAGGTAGCAGTCAGATCCCAGAGAATGGAGGGTTGATTGTCTCAAGATCGTTTGTGTCAGGAAATGAATGATTGATTAGGTCATTAGGTGATCATCACTAGCCGAGTGTCTTGAATGGTTACATGTTTGATTGAATGAGTGGTTGAACGATGTAGGCTGCACAGTCGATTGTCAGATAACGGAGATTAAATTGTCATAAGATTGTTTGCGTTAGCAAGTGATTAACTTACTTAATGTATTAAAAACTATGTACTCATCACCATTTGAATGTCTTGCAATGTTGCAAATGATTTGTAGGTCCAAAGTTTTTAATATCAGCGCTAGAGTTCAAGTCAGTAGGGGAGAGTGCCCACCAGCGAACACCCCTTTTGAAAAATCGGTCTAGTGGCTTTGTGCTTTGTCCTGGAGATCTGAAACTCGTCTAGAAATTACTTACTAAAATGCTAAGAGATAGCCATTACAAATCATTTTAACTCAATGACAAGAATTTGAGTTATAAAAAATCATTTTTGACCTAAACTGTTCACTTGTGGGCTATGGGTATCCATAGTGAACAGGGAGGTTCCCACCAGTGAACAGGGGGACTCAACCAGTGAATGGAGACTTTTACATGATAGGAGGGCGTTTTGTTTTTTGTGATGTTCACTTGAATGCTTGTTGACAAATCAATGACACTTGACTTCCTCTTGTGGCACCTTGACAATAATAAAACAACAATTCAAAACACATATATTTCAGTTCAGGAAACGTTATCTACAAAAATGTATTCACACAGAGTCAAACATTCAATGTCCAGTAACACCAAGAAATAACGTTGACCTAGTAGTATAAGATTAACATTATTCTGGACAATGATTGATCTTTGAACGTTTCGGCACACACAAAAGCACTGCAGCATTGAACTGCTGTTTACGAGAGGGGTCCCATAAAACGGGAGGATTTTCCTTGAGTCCTGTCCGTGGAGCCCTTTGTGGAGTTTATCAGCCTAACCACATATCACTGCATTCACAGTTGAAAGTTGAGTTTTCCCGGAAAAGAAGATCCACCAGGAACAGGTGTTCACTGGTGGCCCCACCCCTGTTCACTGGTGGGCATTCAACATATTTGATAAAAATCAAATTTGAGGGGACAAATTAAATGGCTGTTCAAAACTATTGACCATTCACATCATATCAATGGACATCGCAAGGTGTTCACTAAAGTTGAATTTCACTAAACATACAAATTATAACGTTTCTGGAAGCAAGAAACCACTACTCGAAAATAAAACGTCAAACGCAAAAAATGACTTTTTGCATCCTGGACAGAATCAATATGAAATCAACCATTGCTGTTAACAACTTTAAACATCATCGCTTTGTGTCAGCTATCACCACCGACATCGATGAAATTATCCCATTACTAATATAGGCTGGAGGGGCACCTGTTCACTGAAGCACCATGTTCGCTGGTGGGCACTCTCCCCTACGTTATTTCAGTTAATCTTGCGGAAGGCAGCTCTCTGCTCATTGTCATGCTTGATCACTGGCGGATCCAGGGGGGACAACCAGGTCATGACCCCCCAACAGCCTCGAAGGGGGTCAACATGTCTTTTGGCCCCCAAAAACCTCAACAATTTATCATAAAAATTGCCTTTGCAGCAGTCAAAATCCACCTATACAGAGAACTGGAATATTTCGCGCCGCATCGCGGCATGACACGGGTTTTGTTATTGCTTAAACAAATTGGGAAAATTAAGAAATTGAATTCATTAAGTGTCTGGCAGAGCCTTTCCTTGGCAGCAATTGCTTACATCAGGGCCCACTCCCTTCATATAACCTTTATGCCGACATGTTAGCTAGTCTGCCGAGCTCCGAAAAAGGCGACGCGAACGCAAAGACGCAAACATCGGCACCCGGAACCTGCTCCAGTGGTGCCCAACTTACTGTACCGAATACCTAATTAATAGTGGGGAACAGGCCAGAACCATCTCCCCGAGCAATCTCCCCCAAGCTCCTTCAGATACACAGGGACCATTTATGCACGTAAAAGTCGTACTGCCTCTTGCTGCTTTCAAACCATTAACACTGTTACCAGCACTGGCGGATCCAGGGGGCATTTAGGGTCATTCCCCCAGGCATAAAGTGTCCCCCCAACGATCAAGCCTCACAAGAAAAAGCGATCGGTAATCATGTATAATGGCTTTGCCTTAGGAAAAAACTGTGCAAGTTAACAATTTATCGGGAAATATAACAACTTATCGACAAAATGCCTTTATAGCAGTCAAAATCCAGCGATCCACAGTAAATCAAATTGAAAAATTTCGCGCCGCTTCGCGGTAAGTTTCGCAACCACTTATAACAAATTTGTTTTAGCCACTTATCCTCTACAGTCTACAAGCCAGATGCCCACCTTCTATATTTCTAGGTTTTACCAGGCAAACCCGTAAAATTGCGCGCCGCTTCGCGGTGCTAAATAATTTAAGTGCCTACTATAACATGGAAATTCACATTGAAATGCTGCAAAGACGTTTTTTTTTTCGTCATTTCAGCTAACCCCCCTTTAAAAACTTCGGCGACGCCCCCGCGAGTCGGTTTGAGATAAACGTTATTATTACTTATAGTTGTATATTCCATAGCATATATGCTACAAACTATTGCGTTTTTGCGTTTTTTTTTCGCGAAAAAAATAATATCTTTTACCAAAAAAGATGACCGGCCCGAATCCGGGGATAAAAAACATGGGGTATCTTGTTTGCCCCAAAAAAGTTTCCCCAAAAACCGACGGCTGGATCCGCCAGTGTGCTTGATGCACCAAAGAAACGAAAGGGGAAAACTGGGATACAACTGGAAATATAATGAGCTAGAAAATCAGACCCGAAGTTATGCTTAGTTTCGAATCCTAAGTACAGCCTGGCAGTGTATTCATAAGTGAAGCTCTGTTCTCTTGGCAGTGCTCCAAGTGAGCTGTAAACCGAGATGGTCTGCATGCACATATATCTCACTTTGGAAATAACTTGCGCATATTTGGTAATATTCATAATCGTAACTCATTCATGTCAAAAACATTTCAACAGGGGTTGTGATTGCTTCCACATTGTTAATTATATTTTATCGACTTACAATACGCGTTTTTAGATAGGTTCGTTTCAATTATGTCAATCAGCATGCGTGCTGCCGGAAATGCTTGGAGTAAGTCTGATATGATTACAATAATTTGTATTTAGATTATATCTATATTTTCAGCTCCTTGATGTATTTAATTGCTTTCTTTTCGTGCAAGTATGTCTCTTTAGTGCACTGAACTGAAGGAATAAGCTGCTTGTTGCTGGTGTATAACATATACCAGACATGTGTCTGGATCCAGGATCCAGCCGAGATCCGGATCTATGTGTCCTGTGTCCCGGGATCCACATGACACACCAGATCCAGGTACACAATAAGCCGAGGGATCCACAAAGATCCCAGATTCTGATATATTTATGACGAGAGATCCATTGGGATCCCAGATCCAACTTTTAAATCAAGATACGCTGGTAGAAACATATTTCTTGCTAAAATAAATCATATTGGAAATTTATTACAATATCTATGTTTTCTAATAGGAATAACTTAGAAGATAACTTGCAGACACTGATAATTTACAAAGTACATACATACATACCGTACATACTACATACGCAAAAAATAGAGACCACACATTTTGATGTCAGTCCCTACATATATGCTACAAACTATTCAAGATTTGAGGCTCTTTTAAATTAAAGATCCAGCGAGATCCCAGATCCCAAAACACAGAGAAATCCACTGGAATCCAATAATTTTATAATTTTTATACCGATGGATCCATTCACCATTGGGATCCCAGATCCGAACTCGGGATCCAGGCACAAGCCTGATACATACCTTTATAGACACTCGTTTGGTTTTGCAGCACTTACCTTTCAGCGTCGGTGAAATGCAGTGAAGTATTTCTAGCGCCATGATGTTCTACGGTGCAGTATTTTGATATAAATTTAGTCCGAACCTTTTAAAAGGACGGATTTCTGAGGTCAGGATGAGCGCTAAGCAGAGACTGCTGCGCAGGACCTGACTGCTACCCAGTAGTACACCATACTTTAAAAAAGGGAGGAGGAAAGCCAGTCATGGTGGGCCCCCTAACAACATATCCCTGGATATTAAATACTCTACGGATTTCGGTTCGGCCCTCGTCTGTGCTGAGACGAGGCCCTCTCGTGCAGAGAGGAGGACCTCTGTTCGGAGAGGAGGCATAGAGTGTATAGAGGGGCCCTCTCCTTCGGAGAGGAGGGCCCTCCCGTACGAAAAGGAGACCACGAAGAGGAAGAGGCCAAGTGCGGGCAAGAGGCCCCTCTGTGCGGGCAAGAGTCTCTTTTGCGCAGGAAGAAGCCCTTTGTGGGGGAGGGAACCCTATGTGAATAAATGAAGTCCCCCTGTGCGGGGAGGAGACCCCTCTGTGCGGGAAGGAGGCCCCTCTGTGCGGGAGAAGGCCCCTCTGTGCGTGAGTTTGTTTTTTGATTTGTTTAATTTTGATATTTGATGATGATGATGATGAATGATATTTTACATCTTTGATACAACTTACTTTACTTTGTATGCATGTAATAACATTTTATATTATATTTAACTCCATTACCATATATCTTATTGCTCATACAGATGTTCATTCCTCACATTCACACCGGAGAGGTGCGTGGGGGCTTGGGCATTGGGCAACCTCTTAGATCCGGTGAGCTGTGCCGTGGGGGCGGTCGCAGTTGCAATCCACATTGTTTTTATGATTTCCTAGACATAGCGCTTTAATTTAAGCATTGCTTTTGCGCCTGTCTGATTTATGTTTGTATATCATATGGTAATTCATGTTCAATAAACTTGGTTATGATGATGATGATGATGAGTAGGCCCCTCTATGTGAGGGGAGGCCTCTTTGTGCAGGAAGAGGCCCCTCTGTGCGAAGAGGAGTCCCCTCTCTGCAGGCGGGGAGGAGGCCCCTCTGTGTGGGAGGAGGCCCCTCTGTTCAGGGAGGAGGCCCCGCTGTGCGGGGAGGAGGCCCCTCTGTGCGGGGAGGAGGCCCTGTGTTGGAGGAGGCCCCTCAGATCGTCTAGTTTTGAAAATATATTAGTACTGAATGTGACACTTTCTTGAGAGAGCTGCATTGACAGATAATTTTACATTTTCAGCTCAACAATATTGTGCCTCTGAGGCTACTTCTACATGCATGTCAGGCTTTTGACCTCACGACCTGCAATACGTCGTGCAAAGTTAAGCAATTTATCCAAGTAAAAACAATCACTCGGATGCGGGTCATTGATGCCGAGACAATTGTCACAAAAGCGGTGGAGACCGCAATACACAACTAAGGGGCGTCCCACCCCCCACCGGCACGGTCGCGGGTTCACAAATGCGATTTGATGTTAAAAACAAGACGCTTTTCACTTACACCGAAAAATGGGTGTCCGATACTGTCCAGACTTCCATAGCTAAAATGTATAATTCCTAAAATTATATAAGTTATCAAGGGCCACAGCCTCAAAAAGGGAGGCCCCCTGAGCGCTCTGGAAGCCCCTACGTGCTTATGAGGCCCCCTGGAGATACTCTTACCCACCCACCCGAAAATACAATCCACCGCCGTCTGCTATTTAACGTGTTACCGCACAGCTAACCGGTTAAATCTCAACAGTCGTTGTGTTCTCTTAACGTTTAATTAGGTTCATTCCAAGGTGCAATGTCATGCGGTACAATAATTATCTGGTCGTGGTGAAATCTAACGCAGAATCTCTTCAGCCGTGGTGCATTCCGGTACAGTATATACCCAGTTCGTGCACTCCGGTGCAGTATTTACCGAGTAGTTACCCAGAGGGATCTCTCCAAGCGTAGGACACTGCTAAACAGTTTATCTATGATCGAAATGACACAGAATTTCAATCACTTGTGCGCTTTGTGATGAAAAATGCTTCTGCTTTTGTGTACTACGGCACAGTGTCTTCATTGTGGCATGCTTGCCTTGGTCTTAATGGTGTATAAACTCCACATTTTCATATTTTGCCACCGCATATTGCTAGATTTTTGCATGCATTTCAGTAATGTACGATGACACGATATATTCTGAGTCATTTTTGCAAATGGTAATCGTCTTTGTATAGGTATGTGGTAATGTCGCATACTAATGTAAATGTAATTTCATATATACTATATGTATAGTATATATATAATATATTTATATCATATATATATATATATATATTCTACACCAGTTACACAATGTCTCAAACACGACTGTGTCCTTCATGAACCTGGTTGGCGGTGATGGGAATGAAGTAAATGCCTTGAACCTTCCCACTAGCAGCCCTCATGTTTCAGTCTAGTACAGATTTGGCTGTAAGAGGTGCTCCATTGTGCAAAGGCTATTGGTGACAACTCAAGGCAGATATGTCATATGTTCCATATGTTCCATGAGTTTACCTTATTAGTTGTACGAACAGTACTGTAACAGAGACTATCATGGGTGCCCAAACCCCAAGCCCAACCCAGCCGAAACCCATGAACACCAAGCCCGACCCAGACCAGACCCATTCAATTCATTAATAGTATACACCATTGCCCATTGGGAGTCCCATTCAGGATACAGGCAGATAATTATTTTCACAAAATTCGCGAACCATTATCCTAGCATAATGACTTTCAAATATTAACGATAATAATATTAGACACCTGTGGTGTTTATTTGCTGATTTGAACTTACGAGAAACACTTTGTAGTCAACATTATCAATATTGGATCAGACTAGGGCAGACTAGTTTAAAAAAATAGCACTAGAGCCCTATTACTTACCAAATTTATTGTTTGCATATAAATTGCCCAGTCTATTGATTTAAGTGTCCTATATCATATATCAAATATACCTGGTTAAACATCTGGTTGTCAAATAAAAAATAACTCTAAAGCGACATATTCCAAAATTGTCATATACCATGCCCGCCCAGTATCCATTGAAAAGTAAAAAAAAAAAATTGGGCCGGTGCATACCAAACCCAGACATTTGGAAGAATTGAGTGGGCACCCATGGGTGCACCCAGCCCATGATAGTCCCTGTACTGTAATCATTGCTACATAGCATGCATCGTGGTGCAGAAGGCTCTCGGTATGCTTTCGACGCTCCTGGAGTGATCACATCTTTTCGGTCCTGACGCGCTGCTGGCGTGGCCACTTTTGCAACTTTGCTAAAGAGCACTACTTAAGTTGAAACAGTACTTGATTGCCTTTGTCATTTATGTCTCTGCAGTACATTATGCACCATTTGGGTTTATGCAGTTCCTAAGTACACTGTTAAACAAGTTTAGCACCATGGTAAAAAACAGCATGTTTTCTCGGTTTATTTAAGCAGGCTAAATGGGTGCTAATCAGTGGCGGCAGAAGAGGGGGCAGGAGGGGCAGTTGCCCCCTCCAAACTCAGCCGAGGGGCGCTTTGTGTTTGGCAGAAGCTGCTGGCCTGAGAGGGGCGCTCTGGCCGCCAGAGCACCCCCTCTTATGCGGCCAGAGCGCCCCCTCTCAGGCCAGTAGCCCCTGCCAAACAAAAAGCGCCCCTCAGCTGAGTTAGGGGGGGGGGCAACTGCCCTTCCTGCTCCCCCTCTTCCGCCGCCTCTGATAAGCACCCATTAAGCCTGCTTAAAATAAGCCGAGAAACCATGCTGCTTTTTTACCATGGTGCTAAACTTTTTTTAACAGTGTAGGACATCTGCAATTCTGCATTCATGTTGCCTGCCTGGATATGTAGTAATCATGGATGACCTCATGCAAATTATAATAGGACATATGCTTTATTGGTAGGTGGTAGGTACGAACAAGCTGGATATCATGCTTGACTCACGTATACATGCAATTAAGTCGTCGCATTTGAACTCATGGGTCAAACATCAATAGCAATTAGCATTGAGGACGTTCCTTCGACTATTCTACTTGGACTATGCAGTATGCACTACACAGCATCATCAAATGTATTGCGCATTCCTTCTAATGCCACAGTACCACAATGTCAGGATGTGTTCGCCTACCCTTTCAAAAGGTTTGGGTGCGCCTAAATGCTCGGAATACAGCGTCACTGACCGCTGCACAGTGCACTGTGCACACACAGCTCAATAGCAAACGGGTCCTAAATAATAGCCTCCACCACACTAGCCGCGGAGCGGAGTCATTTCGGAAAGTGTCGGCCGCCGTATTCTGATGTATGGGAACATTAGGCTCCGGGGCAGTGTCCTGATGATCCATGGCAGAGTCGGCCATTACATTCCACTGCCGGCAGTCGACATGAAGCCTGCTGGAGGCAGTCGATATGCCGAGCTGCGAACTAGCTTCATTAGCCGGACCTGACTCTGGTTTCCACAGTTGACCTTGACAGTGCCAGTCATGACCAGTGGTCGGCTGACCTGACCTGACCCTGGCTTCTACTCGTGTCACTGACAGCTGATTGGCAGCTGGACAGCGGCAGCGGCTGACCTGACCTGAGGTCACCATGGGCTGCTGCGGCGCCGCCACCCGGGTGGAGACACTGGGGAAGGATGGAGCCCCTGTGGAGCTGCCTTGCAAAGAGCGCTCCACCCGAGACATGCCCTGCCTCATCGTCTTCGTACTATTCCTGGTCGGCGGGGTAAGTTGGCAACGGCGACCGGAACAAGAACCAGACACAACAATCTGTGACCGTTTTCATAATGACGCTCATAAGCTTCCGAGCTTCCGAGTCTCACAAGCTTCTGAGGTACCTATTTCCTCTGAAACGTAGGATCGCATCGTAGAAAACAGCAAGGTGATCAATAGCTGAGCCAGTCTAAAAGAAGTTGATCAATCCATAGCAAGAGATAGTCCATTTGTTTTAAAGTTTGTTTGATTTTGTCATAGCAGCCCTTACTCGCATGCCCTTGCGTCGAGTTCGTCATATCTCAGTCCTCCCATCTTACTCCCGTCTTGCTTGCCAGCTCCCGTACCTAACCTAACCAGCCAACCACACCCAACCTAGCCAGCTAACCACACCTAACCTAGCCTACTCACGTACCCATGCTGCTGTGTGCCACCAGCTTCTGGGTATGTGCGTGGCGCTGGCTGACGGCAGTCTGAAACGAGTCTTCAACGGCTATGACAACTACGGCAACGTGTGTGGCATGCAGAACGAGCCCATCGACGACGTTACCGAGAGTGGCAAGGATTTCTCTGACAAAGGGTGAGCGCTCAACCATATGTATGAGCTGAATGATATAAATCGGTCGGACTAACGGTCTGGTACATGTCTGGAGGTAGTTGTCTACCAATGATCGAACTGTATTTGGCTGAGGAAGATACGATGCCCCAAATATTCATTTATTTCCTCCATTGTGATTGCTTTAATTATATGTGACTTGAACTGCAGTTGTATGCCAATCATTTGCGGAAGCCAGACCAAGCCTAACAAAGAAATGCATAAGTGAGAGAAATATTTATGCGCTGTCAGAATCTACATAGAACGGAATTAATTATGCATCCTACTAACAAATCACACCTTTTCAGGATTCTACTGGTCTCCAACACTCTGAGCTCATCGGATTTGGCAAAGGCTTTGCTCGACTTCGGGCTGAATCCGTTTCACACCGCGAACCGAACGTGTGCCGAGGAGTGTCCAAGCGACAATGGGTGAGTTTTCGGCCATAACTGTACCCACGCAGTTTACTACATCTGCCCAATATCGATATATACTTTATTGCCACCGAATGCATTATAAATTAAATGACTTAGAATCTGCGCTTATAACTTCTTAATCATTATTCACTATATTTGTACTATATTATTATATATATATATATATATATATATACTAAGCATATATTATATATATATGATTATAATACTACATAATGTACAGTATCTCCTACTATATATACTTATTATATATAATATATAATAATATAACTATATATATCTTATATATACTATATATATGTTTACAGTGCTGTTACGCGAAATTGGTCGTGAATCCGCGGGGGACTCCTCCCTAGGCAGTCCGCGGAATGCCTAGGCGGTATTACACGCGCGGAGTCACAACAAACTCTTGGTTGATCGCCGGATTCACGGCCTGTGATTCCGCGGATTCACAAGAGTCTTTCAGCTTCAGTCCGCGGATTGCCTGAAGAGTCGCTGCTTGAGAGATCCGCGAATTGCCTATGTGGAACCGCGGCTTATCGATTATTTCCAGTGATTTCGGCAAATCCTAGTTATTTCGCGGAAAATACTGGAGTCTATTAGTAAGGGCTCAGCCTCCAAACGCAATTATGTTGTCTCTGTTTATAATTATGCTAGTGGAAATATGTGATATTAAACCATGTTCGCAGCGGCTTTCTTTTTGCATGGCTTATCAGTCTCTAATGGTCACTGGCTCCTAGAATGTAAGTCGTAAAACAGCCAATGAGGCAGCAATAGCTTCACCAAAGTCACTGTAATCTCAGTAGTATCGTATTAGTCTCAGACTCGTGCTCGGTGGGATCAACGGGCCTCGACTTAACTCCCCGTCACAGCCTTACCTTCGGATTCCAGGGTAACGGATCGGGGCTCGGCAGCTTCGCTGCCGCCAACATTACTTCAGCGAGATGCATTTTTGTGTCATAAACGAGTTATAATCTGGACCCTAAATCGTACTTAGATTTATTGCATTATGGCATATAGTTTAAGATAATTAAAGTGCCACGTTAAGTATTTCTAGTATAAGTAACCTCACTAAGTTCTGGAGTCCAGGCGATTATTCGTTAGTTAATCTAACAAACATTTGCACTCAGCCCTGTGGCCGTACCCAGGATTCGCCTTCGGGGAGCTTTTTTTGATGGTCGAGGGGCACATAGGTACCCCACTAAAAAAAACTCATCGGATTTTGGGCCCACTATTATTTCTAGGAGGCGTTCATATTTTTTCAAATTTTTTCGAGAAAAAAACCCACAAAAACATTTAATTTTTCAGAGGTCGTCAGTTATGTGAACAATCCACAAAAAAAATCGCCGTATTTGGCCAGGCCGAGCCGAATACGGCAAAATTGTGCGAGAGCACCGTGAGGGCACAGGACTTATTTTCGTTGCACTGAGGCAACTAGCAGGAGGCACAGGGTTGCACAGTTTGCCCCCAACGGACCGATCTCCTAAAAAGTGCTCGGCGACGTCCTTTTTTAGCGACTTTGTTTGAGGGCCCTGCCAATCAAAGTGGCCTAAAATCCCTAAATCGGGGATATTTTTAATTTAATTGCGCCATTTTTCGGGGAAGGCCTTTTGCTGAGGGGGCCCCTGTGGGATGCCGTGCCCCCTTGTCGAAGGTTCTTAGCTTGCGTCTCTGGCCGCAGTAGCCAAATGAACTTAGTCTGTGAAGGTCCAGTTGATACTCCAAAGGTTCTTGGATTGCTCTGCATCCATGAAACTTCCAGAGCCGCCTGAGCTAGGCACTCTGATTCTAAACGAACCTCGGAAAAAACTAAAATGCTCTTGAATTCATTAAAGACCACGCTTTGCGTGGTCTATGACTCTTTTTTATGATCGACCTGAGGGAGACCCTTCTGTCTGTCTATTGAGGAGGCCCCTCTGTCGGTCTGTGGGGCCCTCAGTAGGCCTGAGGCGGGCCCTCGGTCGGCATGAGAGGGCCCTTGAGTTCGCCCTGCAGGTTCACCGAGGTCTTTACCGTCTATACGTGTCTGAGGGGACCGTCTATTGTCTGAAGGAGGCTCTCTCTGTCGAAATGTGGTGCCTTCTGTTGGGTCTGAGGGTTTTTTTTCCTTTTTTATGGTTGGAGTGAGGGGGCTCCTGGTGGCCTGCGGTGGTCCCTTGGATAGCTTGGAAAAAAGGGCCCCTTTTGTCCGACGTTGGCCCTGTTAGCTTTGAAGGGACCCTATGTCGGCCTGAGGGAGGGCCCTCAAGTCGGCGAGGGCTGTGCATCAGTAGCCTGAAGGACCCTACAGAGGCTAAGAGCCCTTTCTGCACACCTTAGTCAGCCCTTCGACTAGCTTAAGGGCTGGCCCTTTGGTCGGCCTAAGGGAACTCCAGTCGCGCATTTAGGGCGCCTGAAGGGGCCCGTATCGGCCTGGGGGGGGGGGGGGTCCAGCTGAAGGAGCCCTCTGATCGGTATGAGTTAGCCCTCATTCCGCAGGGGGGCCCTCTCTCGGGCCTGAGGGACCCATCTAGTGGTTTATGGGGAACCTCGCCAACTTGAGGCGGCCATAGTTAGCGCTGAGAAGACCGCTGTCTTTCCGAGGGGCCTCAGTGGCCTGAGGGGCCCTCTACCACTTGAGGAGGTCCTCTGTTGGTCTGGAAGGGAGCCTTGCGTCAGCCCTGGGAGGTTACTTGCTCAGCCCTGCATTGAGCTACACCCGGATATAAGGTAGTTAAAATCGTGCTAGCGAAGCTAAAATATGTTAGGGGGCCCTGTGCCCTTGGGGAAAGGGGGGCATGTATGTGCCTTGTGGCCCATATCACAAACCACGGATACTACCTTGGCGAAATCCTGGATACGCCTTTGGTCATCTTGCCACGTCTTAAAAGAACGAGGCAATGACCAAAGGCGGTAAGGGCGTTGAAAAGGACAAAGGGCCCCTAGACAATCTGAGGGGACCCTGGGGCCTTTCAGCAGTCAGAATGTAACTGTCCAGTGCACATAAAAAAACTCAAAATTTCGCTCCGCCCGTTGGCTTCAATTTAACTACAAATGGGTATCCACATGCAGGCTGTTAAAAAATTGTACCGTTTTTCTGCGATATATGGGTTTGTACTGCTATTTTCCCTATTGACTGGGCAAAATAATTAGCTTAACACTTTACAGCACTTTAATACGCACAATAACAATTTAGAAGGTCCGCACCATAGGCGAGTCCCCGATTGATGAGAAATGAAATTCAGGAACATAAGACTCCAAATTTTTCGCGCCGCTACCGCGGCGCAAATTTATTTAAAAAATTACAGATCTTGAGCCTTTAACAATATTTTAAAAATTGATATAGCTTATTCCAAAATTGGAGTCGTTGGTTCACAAAATTTAGCGAATGAAATGGTTTAAGTGCCTTGTGAGGATAAACCGACGTTAAGTGAACGCCATTGTCGCTGCTATTTTCGGTGGAAAAAATTATAAATGTAAAAAAATCTGAGAAATTCGAGTTTTTGAGCAACTTGGCAATAAAAAAAACACCAAAAAGACGGAAAAGGAAAAAAAAGGGACAATGTTAAAAAAAAAAAATTTTTGGGCTCTCAGATTTTGCCCTAATTTTGGATATTTTTGACCCCTGAACCCCCCTCATAAAAAAAATCATAAAAGTATATGTTGTCGTTGTGAACAACACACTGTACTGTTAGTTATTGGGCCCCCATTGACTACGAGGGCCCCCTGATCCCATTTGGTCCCCCCTGGCCGAAATACCCTGGCTACTTTGCTTTAGTCTTTGCTTAGTCAGTTCGCTAAAACAGAGGCGTTGTAAAATAGACGTCGCAAAAATATATTTCCCCTACCCTGTATTTCAAGATATACTCCACGGGGCATGATCGTTTTGGTTGGACTTAGATTTATATGGTTCACAACTTTGTTATTCTGACTTGAGCGCGAACTTTACTCCAGTATTTTCGCGAAATAACTAGGATATTCGCGAAATCACTGGAAAGAATCGACTAGTTCCGCGGAATTCACTAGGGCAATTCGCGGATCTCCCAGCACTCTTCAGGCAATCCGGGACTGACTGAAAAGGACTCTTGTGAATTCCGCGGAAGCACGGCCGTTGAATCCGCGGATTCACAAGAGTTGTTGTGACTCCGCGGACACCCTAGGTATTCCGCGGACTGCCTAGTGAGTCCGCGATTGACGAATTTCGCGAAGACACTATAACATATATATATATATATATATAATGTTTACTTATTTTCTTTCCACCATGTTCCAATCCTCTGTGTTTCCAGTGAGCGAGTCATCAACTACTGCTTCGTGTCAGACAGCAGCTCCTCGGGGAACGTGAGCAGCACCAGCTTCATGGACGCGTCGTCCTTGTTCGAGAGCGTCTCGCGAGACCTGCAGGCGGCCTGGCCCGAACTGGTCGGCATCTGTGCCATCGCGCTCGGTGGGTGACGCTCGGTGACGCTCGGTGGGTGACCACCGGTCGACGGTGGCCGTGGTCAGGGCTGCGGAGTTCGGAGTCGGAGCCAGAGTTCAACCGGAAAGCTGATCGACTCCGCAGCCCTGGCCGTGGTTATCGGCTGGTTCCAGCGGCACCTCAAAAGAAATGACACATACGTGTGCAATGAATAGGAGCTGTTTCGTTGATCTATGCCCGTTGCCTTACTTTCTTTTGGAATGCATGCTGCTCAATGCTCGTTGCTTCAATGAACAATGGATATTGCAACAGCAATGAACATAAATATTGAACAACAAATTCAAACAATGAACATTGTTAATTATTCAGTGCTCCTGCCGTAAACATGTCATTGGGGTATGAGTAATAGGTAAGTATGTTGAAGGGCGGATCCAGGATTTTTTAGGAGGGGGCTACAGGTCAATTTAGGGGCACCGTGTGGTCTGAGGGGCGCCCTGTAATTCTGATAGAGGCGCCAAAGTGGTCTGAGGAGCGCTCTGTAGTCCGAATATGGACGCTGAGTGCGGCGACAGACAGCTCGTGGGGCGCCCTTCTGGCGTTCTGGCGTGGGGAGGGCCGCGGCCCCTGCGGCCACCCCCTGGATCCGCCTCTTTTCCCAAATGCCTGAGGCTATATTAAAAAAGTATATATGCAGGTCGGACTACCGACTGGTATATTTATTTCCGAAGGTCGGACATTTCCATCTCCTTGCTTGTATCCCTTTTGATAATTGGTCAACGTAGGTAGGTACGTCCTCTTACACTCATAGGTACGTAGCGCCCTGCAATCCTGATGGGGCGCTGAGTGGTCTGAGGGACGCCCTGCAATCCTGATGGGGCGCTGAGTGGTTCTGAGGGACGCCTGCAATCCTGTGGGGCGCTGATGGTCTGAGGGACGCCCTGTCGAATCCCTGACATGGGCGCTGCGTGGTCTGAGGGACGCCTGCAATCCTGTGGGGCGCTAAGTGGTCCTGAGGGACGCCCTGCATCCTGATGGGGCGCTGAGTGGTCTGAGGGACGCCCTGCAATCCTGATGGGGCGCTGAGTGGTCTGAGGGACGCCCTGCAATCCTGATGGGGCGCTGCGTGGTCTGAGGGACGCCCTGCAATCCTGATGGGGCGCTGAGTGGTCTGAGGGACGCCCTGCAATCCTGATGGGGCGCTGAGTGGTCTGAGGGACGCCCGGCAGCCCTGACGGGCGCAGAGAGGTCCGAGGGGCGCCATGCAATCATGATAGTGGTGCTGAATGGTCCGAGAGCGAAAGGATGTGCTGCGGTCATGATAGGAACGCTGAGTGGTCCGAAGGGCGCCCTGCATTTCCGACAGGGGGTGCATAGTGATCTGAGGGGCGCCTTGTATTTGTAATGCTGACAGAGGCGCTGAGTGGTCTGAGGGGCGCCCTGTAATCCTGACAGGAACGCTGAGTAGTCTAACGGGAGCCCTGTAATCATGTCAGGGATCAGGAGTGCCAATTTCTGAAAATGATTGGGAGCCCCAATGCTAATTTAATCGATTATAATTCCATTCTTATCATGCAATGCCATAGGCCTAATGTTAAAATGTGAAATTATTGGGGGGGGGGCCTCCCAAAAGTATACAAATCGACACTGGTGTCAGGGACGCCTGAGTGGTCTGAGGGGCGCCCTGTAGTAAGAATATGGACGCTTAGTGCTCACGTGCTGTCCATCGCCTGGCTCCTAGCGGCGCCCGGCGACGGACAGCCCGTTGGGCGCCCTTCTAGTGTTCTGGCGAGGGGGGGGGGTCTCAGCCTCTGCGGCCCCCTGGATCCGCCCCTGATGTAGTGTGATCATCGTGGTGCGTCCTGGTGTTGCAGCACTGTCGGTGGTGATGCTGGTGATTCTGAGGTTCCTGGCCTGGCTCATCGTCTATCTGGTGGTGGCAATAGTGATCATTGGTGCCCTGGCCGTCACTGGCTTCCTCTGGTGAGTCACTGGCTTCCTCTGGTGAGTCAACACAGTTAAACACACACTCTGAGGGTTTATGGCCGTCACTGGCTTCCTCTGGTGAGTCACTGGCTTCCTCGTCACTGGCTTCCTCTGGTGAGTCAAACTCACACTCTGGGGTTTACGTGAAGTGAACAGTGTAGCGTTAGTGTGGTTCTGCTTCACGGGTGCAAACTTGCAAATCACGTTGCGTAAGTGCATTCTTACCCTGGGCTTGGTCAACTCAATGATCTCATCGTGTTCTTTTTCAATACCGATGACCGTTAGATTCGAGGTATTTTCGATGAGTAAAACGAGGTGAGATTATTTAATTGACAGCCCAAAGAAAGGAAGATATTTCTCATACATGCTATTTACGGCACGTTACGTCATACATTTACGTCTTAGACACAGTAAGCAGAGGGTGGGATAACTTCTCAAAAGTGTAGGACAACTTCACAGCATGGTGGTATTATAAAATGTTACACGTAGCCGATAAGTAATTTACTTGGGACCGAGGTCCTAAAGAAATTATATCGACCTGAGTGAGTTTTTTTTAACCGCCACCCGAGAGCAGGTGACCAGGAGTGCCCCCTCCCCCCTCCCCTATATTTTATCATATATGTCTACCTCCGTCTTGGAAACTGCGTGAAAAAAGCTTGGTAAAATCGTTATGCCAAGTGGTTCGCCAATTGACTCAACATGGATTTTCTGAGAGCTGAAAACCTTTTAACACATGCTGGCGCTAATGCTAAAAGCATACTTAGACATATGATAAAACATGTTTTACCACATGCCGAGATATCCCTTTAACATTAGCACGTGCTTTTGGGAAAAGCTTCCAGACTGGCTTTGGCTAGTGTTGAAGGTATCTGGTAAAATGTTTTTGGACCGTGGTCCTTCTGATTTGCCCAGATAATTTCTAGCAGAATATTCAGAACGGAAGTGTTAAAATCCAACATACTTTTATCCGATAGATGTATAAACAACTAGCAGTAGAGGTTCCAGGTCTTCCAGAAGAGGTAGAAAAAAGACATCCGAGCGTGACCCAAAGAGAAGTATCATTGACTTATTTTTAGAGACAGGATGCTCGCCCTTATAGCTCAGTGGGAGAGCGCTGTACTTCTGACCTATCCCGGTAGTGGCAGCCCGGGTTTCAGTCGCTTCGGCGCTCGCTATTTGCTCCTGACTGGAATGGCCTGCGGCCGGTGGCAGCGGTCGCACTCAAAGTCGGGTGACGTCAATGAACGGGGCGGTCCGGACCGTGTCCAGGTATGTCGGCAGTCGGGCACGTAAAACTTTGGTCTCCAAAGTCTGCCGGCCAACTGGAATTGCGCGATCGGGTGGTGAGATCAGGACCTGCGCAACAAGCTCTGCTTAGCGTGAGTCCATCCATGCCAAACATTCTGACTAAATTACAGAAGGATCTGACACATTAAATCCCAAATAACAAGGACAAAATATTTTTCATTATCTCTGATAGAGTTCATAGGTTCAAGCAGTGGCGGATCCAGAAAATCTTCAAGGAGGGGGCCATCAATTGTAGTGGTGCCCCTACCTATACCCAATTTCTGAAAACTCGGACGGATTTGGTCCACTATATTTTGAGGGTGCCCCTATTTCATCTTTTTTTTTGCAAAATGTCAAGGACCCCTAAGCGTGCAGCAGAGTGAAGTAGGAGTGCCTCCAGCGCTCCGAGTGCCCCCTAAGCGCTAGTAGTGTCCCTCAGGCGACCAAGAGTGCCCATGGCGGCTAGAGCTGCCCCCTCAGGGCGACAAGTAAAGTACCCCTTCAGGCGACAAGGAGTGCCCCCTCAGCACAAGAGGTGCCTCTCAGGGGAAAAATGTAGAGTGCCCCTCAGGCGACAAGATGCCCCCTCAGGCGCCAGCATTGCCCCTGTCAGCGCAGAGTGCCCCTCAACGGTTCGAGGGCCCAAGGGGGGGACATGGCCCGCCTCCATATACCAAAGGAATATCCAAACCCCACAATAATCCCCACCCCATCAAGTCACCATCGTAAACACATACCACGCCCCACCCACTACCCTTACCCGCCCACCGACCCACTTCACTCGCGCAATCCCATCATCGCATCTCTATCTAACTCCAACGGCGACAATCTCATCCACCCACACTCCTAACCATCCCAACACCAACGTACACTCTATGCCCCCCCTCTGGATCCGCCACTGGGTTCAAGTTGTCTGATCGATCTCAACGGCATGTGGTAAATATCTTCCCATCCTTGGGCTGGGCAAATGCTGTTTTATTTACCTCGGCTTTTTTGCTACGGACCTCTTGCCTCCCCGCACTCGGTCATTTCATTTGCAAACAAAACTCGGTAAATACAACGCGCTATTCCAGGTCCGGGCGGCAATATATAAAACTGTTTTTCTTCAAGCCACCAGGGTGGATTTTTTTTAACCAACTACCAATGGCTTACCAACGTGCAATGTAGGTTTGTTTGGTCCAGACACCTAAGCACATGGCAAGCTTTTAACCCTCGTGCACCAGACTGTCCTGTCCATGAACGAGCATCACACAATCTTGTTGATATGATACTACATATTTTCATGACTAGTTGACATGCTTCAAATGGTATAACTAATAATGTTCAACATTTTATGCTCAATGGAAGGTATCAGCACTTTGACTACAAGGACGAAGCAGAGAAATCCAACCTGCCTGTGAGGGCAATCCGGAATGCACAGGCCAACGCGTTTATGGCCTACGCCATCATCGCGACCATCTTCACGGTAAGAGCACCGTCACGTAGTTACTCACAAGTTCCTGTGGAATGTAATCCAGTTATTGGGTTAGGTTCTCAGCAATTAGCATCATGTTCAATCCTTCCATCGAGCGCTGAATTTCTTACCAGTAAGGCGCCGTAGTTGTCGATGAACAAGCGACCGCGAAGGTAATATATGGTTTATTTTTTACTCGATCAAGCAAATAGTTTTTGAGATACAAAAGGGGTGCGCACGCGAACACGTACAGAGGCACCCATCCCTGACTTTTGGGAAAGGGGAGGATGAGAGGTCCCTAACTATAGGTACACCAAAATTGCTCACAATCGACTCAGCCGTTCCTGAGATATATACTAGGGGTGTGCACTTACGCACGTGCAGAGGCACCCCACCCCTGACTAATGGAAAAGTAGTGACTGAGGGGTCCCTAACCACACACCAAAATGGAAACACAATCGGTTCAGTCGTTCCTGAGATATAGAATAGGGGTGTGCACTTACGCACGTAGCAGAGCACCCCACCCTGGACTATGAAAGTAGCGAGCTGAGGGGCCCTAGACCACACACCAAAAATGGAACACAATCGGTTCAGTTCGTTCCTGAGAATAGAATACGGGGTGTGCACTTCGCCACTGCAGAGGCACCCCACCCCTGACTAATGGAAACAGTAGCGAACTGGAGGTCCCTAACCACACACCAAAATGGAAACACAATCGGTTCAGTCGTTCCTGAGATATAGAATAGGGGTGTGCATGTACGCACGTGCAGAGGCACCCCACCCCTGACTAGTGGAAGAGTGGCGACTGAGGGGTCCCTAACCACACACCGAATTGGAACACAATCAGCCCAGCCGTTTCGGAGTTTTTTTTTGCGACAAAACACCTTTTAACACCTCTCACGCGGCACGCGCCACGCGCAATGGTAGTCACCCCCATGAGTCGGCACTGGTATTAAACAGGTTATATTGGATGGGGCCAGTCAGCAAAGAAGCTCGTTTGTCATTCGGACGTGCGGTTGCACAAATATGAGCTTCTCAAAAGCGTCACCACGGGCTGGGTCGGGTCGGGTCAGGTTGCTCATAACCAGATTTTCCCCATATACCACGTGAAGGCTCGCTCGTAACAACTTGGATAACATCTGTTTGACTGCTGGTCCTTACCTGTGCTGCCTTCAGCTGCTGCTGCTGATCGTGCTGTTTATCATGAGGAAGCGCATCAAGCTGGTGACTGCGCTGTTCAAGGAAGCCGGCAGGGCCATCCAGGCCATGCCACTCCTTCTGCTACAGCCGATGATTGTAAGTACTGCTTTCTGCTCTCGCCATCTGATTTGCAATATTTCAATAAGGTGTTTTCTCAGCCTTGCTGTTGCAACGCTATTAACTGATGTAGACGTTTTAGGTATGGCTGTGGGCAGTGGCGTATCCAAGGGGGGATCCTAGGGATCCTAGGATCCCCCCTGAGCCCTCAAAGGGCCCT
>VOPJ01009724.1:0-37147 GCA_014673585.1 Semibalanus balanoides
TGGGTCTGGGCTTGGTGTTCATGGACTTCGGCTGGGCTGGGCTTGGGGTTTAGGCACCCATGAAAAATTATGATGGAGACCCGTCATGCGGGGCTGTACCACACTTCTGGCAGCGCGACTCTGTCTGCAGAATTTTGATCCGTGTCGCGGTTGAAGCAGCGTATAAGTGGATTTGGGATGAAGACGCGTACTTGGTAGCGGATGTGGTCGGCGAGGAGGGTATCAGGCAATTTTGTGGAGTTGAAGGTGAGTACCATAGGAGACTTGTGTCGCGTTTCTGTCCGTATGTATGTATGCATATGTATGTATTTACGTCTTTGGGTGATCCACATTTGCGGCGTGGCTATAATGCCCAGCGTCGATAGCTAAACAAGGTGAACATGGTAATACAATTCACACAATAACTCGCACTACACAGTCTCACAAGAGTCACGGAGTCATAAAGATGAGACGAAACAGCGCGATTAAACCTATTGACGGGCAGTTGAGGACAGTCCGAGGGGCAGAGCGTTATTACAAAGAACGGGTGCCCGTCGATGAGCTTTCCAGCATTGTTACGCTGGACGTTGTGAGACGGCGGTCATGCGATACTCCTTTTGCTGGTCGGAGTCCGTCCATGATTTCATTCTCAGACATTTATCGCATCTCTGGGGCGAAGATGGTGTTTGCGTTGGTGGTGTTTCGTGCGTGATGGAGGGAGATCGTCACGGCTTCCTTATATAATCTGGTGCAGTTCAGCAAGGCTTTGGTCTGAGCGCGGGTCTGGGTTTTTACAATGAGCGAGCCGTTTGCCGGTGTCTCAATGTCCAGAAGTCCTGTGCCACGATACTCTTAAGATATTTCGTCGGCCAGAAAATGTTAACTTTCCGAAAAGAAACCCCTTCATCCCTCGGCGTAATCACCACAAACGATCCAGAAGAGTCGAGGTACGTTTCAGAACTCTCCAGAGAGTGGCCAGCGGTGGTCGGGGACGAGCGAGGGTTGGTACCGGGAGCAGAGGCCTGAGCCGAGCGAGGGTCATTGCCGGGGGCAGAGGACATGGACGAGCGAGGGTCAGAATCGGGGGCAGCGGACAGTGGTCTGGGACGGGTTAGGGTCAGAGTCAATCGCTTAAAGGGAGTGTGCCTACTCACATTGGTCATATGGAGTCGTTGACACTAGTCTGTAGAACAGATTTGTCTGAATTTAGCCATGTACTTCATTTCCAGAATTCACTATTAGTTGCCTGAAGATATTCAATTCGCCAAGATCATTCTGGCAGAACAAAATTATCAATATTCGCCAGAGAGCTTTCGCTACTAGAAACATTGCCCTTAAATTACAACGCTAGCATATATTGTTAGTGCTGGCCTATAGAAAACAACTCGTGAGCACTGATAGCAGCTGCCGAACAGAGCCTCGATAACTATAAACAAACCCATACTATTGTTCGTAAGGGTTTGTTTATTGTCTTTGGTGCGCCATTGTAGGTAACATCTTCGTTACTCTGTTTATTCCTTCGGTTATAGTAGCGATCGCTCATGAGTTTTGAAACAAAGCAAATGCAAAACAGAACATAAGTAAAATTGGACTAAAGGGGTTCCAGACGTGAATTTTATCGTAACCAATGATCAAACCAATAACTTCTTACCGTAATAAGAATATATTTGACATTTCAAAAGAGTAGGCACACTCCCTTTAAGCCGTTATTTGCAGTCGAGTGGCGAGCACGTTGCTTGAGTTTTTTTTTATCCCAGAGTCATTATCAAAATGAATCTTCATGTGGCATGTTCTGTTCATATCTCTACAAGTGATATGCATTTGCAGTGAAATGGATTTTGCACATCTGCTTTCTTAACATGCTACAAGTTTCCCCGAATACACAGCAAGAGCGCATACCATTGCTGCTATGGTCCGTTGCATGATTAATTATTTTATTTCCGTGTTCAAGTACATCCCACGCCACAGCTCATTCTGCCACCACAGAAGGTCAAGTTTATCGCTAATTAGCTCTCATCAGACAATGAATGTTCTAGGGATTGTTATGTTGGAATAACGAACAAAAACTGAAATTAAGCCCTCATTTTGAAGTCGAGCATGCGTTTTCTGATGTAAGCCGGAACCGTCAAAAAGCGTAATTGTTTATTCTATTAGAGATTCTAAATTGCTTATAGAATGATCAATATGTTCGCTAATCACTGCTTATATAAAAGCGAGCGACACATATTTTCTGTATGAAAGATTGATCTGAACCGTTGCTTTTACTCAAGGTATGCTGCATAGGATGTCAGTCGGTCAGTCCATTCGTCCGTCCGTCCTTCGTCCTTTTGTCCGTCATCCATAAACGGCTTAATGATTCGCTATGGGTTGCAGCTATGTGTACGAAATTTGGCATTCGGCATGCAAGTGGGAAGACAAGTTCGCACTAGAGGTGTCACATTTCAGGCTTGTAGCTACCCGTCCCGCCCCGCAAACCCCTTCAACTATACCCACCCTAGTACTACACAAATGACCACATAGGCTGCCAGCTACCTGCAAGTACCCACAAATACAACTTGCCATAATTATTTCTGTCATTTTTGTGTGTTAAAGGGACACTGCCACCTTAACATTATATTTTAGTTGAGATAGCCATTTTCCGTGCTAGACATTGCAATTATGTATAGTATAAGTTAAAACAACCACCGGATGGTCGAATCACAAGAAATTTTGAGTTGGTTTTGACATCTGGGGCATTCCATGGCAGATCGACAAACCAAATCTCGAAATAACACCCTACATCTCAGATTTCAAACCAAACTGTGTCTAAGGGGTTTTATATAGCCGAAACTTTAAGCCTGTGACATTTCAGCCTTCCATCAAACGGTTTTTGAGTTATAGCCTCAGCCATTATTATATTTTGTTCAAACCTTTTAAGTTTTAGCTGTCGTATTTCACATCTAAAATATGGATTAATATAATCCTATATATCATAAGAATCATCATAAATCATAGAATAATTAATATAATATTTTTTCGAAAATTTCAAAATTTCGAAAATTTCCAAACGCGATTTAAGTAAATCACGTTTTTTCAAAATGTGCCACTAAAAATTAATCATGTTTTTCTTTGCCAGCATTAACTTTTAAAATATATGTCATCGATGGTAAAAATATTGGAGATATAATTTTTCTCTTTAATATTTATTTATATTTTTGAATTTTTATAAAAATAATGGTCACCAGGCACGGTAGTTTTGATAATAAATTTGCAGTAAGTGTGTTTAGAGAGCTTAACAGACAGCATTATTAATCGCCTCATCGAGCTTTGCATTTGATGATACATACATGACCATGCAGGTTGCTTCTTGACTTCAAGGTCACGTGACTTGAGGTCACCCGGTGCAGCCAATGTCAGATCGACCCAAACATTACACTCCTTTTCTCATAGTTTGAGGAAAATATGTTTTGAGGGTTATCTGGGCCGTAGCTTCACGCTGATAAATTTTCTGCCCCGTCTGTTGAACGGTTTTAAAGTTATAGCCCTAGGCAAGCTTTTCGGTGGTGCGTAAACCTCGATTTTTCAGTTGTGTGAAATCTTCTCATGCTAAATAATATGAGTCATATAAACCTATTTAATATAACAATCAATCATAATTTAAGCAAAATGTGAGATAACATTTTTTGAAAATTCCAACATTTTGACATTTTAAAACGTCAATTTTAAAGTAAAATAATGTTTTTTGTGACCTTGAAGTTCAAGGAGCAGCCTGCAAGGGTCATGTATGGCATGCATTTAATACAGCCAGCGAAGAAAATATAGTCCTATTACAGTTACGCTCCCTACACTTTTACGTGCAAAGTTATTATTAAGTACGTGCTGGTGACCATTATTTTTCCAATTCAAAAAATAAAAATAAAATATTTATAGAAAAAGTCTATCTCCAATATTTTTACCATCGAGCTTATAATATTGAAGTCAATGCTGGCAAGAAAACATAATTTATTTTTAGTGGCCACATTAACAGAAAACGTGTTTTCATCTTAAAACGCGTTACAAATTTCAAAATTTTGATTTTGTTAAAAATGTTTCTACTTCACATAAATCTATGGCTTTATGATGATTCTTATCATTTATAGGTTGGAATGACTCCACAATTTATATAGGATATCGTCCCGCTGAAAATTGAAGTTTGAGAGCAAAATCGAATAATGCCCTTAGCTATAACTCGAAAACCATTTGACGGATGGTGCTGGAAATTTCATAGCATGAATCCACGTCCTAGATAACCCCATAAACGCAGTTTCATCGAAATCTGAGATGTAGGGTGTTATGGCTTGGTCGATCTGTCATGGAACGCCCCATCTGTAACATCCCCAGTCCCAAGTGTATTTGAACTTTCGTTACCTGATTTCGTAACTGCTACCTGATTCGATGACGTCGTCACTCTTTTACTAAATGTTGATGATAGTTGACTTGTTTTACATTTGGCCATACATTAGCCGTACATATGGCAGCGTGAAGGTTTTCTCTATTCCCTGAAATTCCTTCATATGATATGACGTCATCAGCCCAAATATTAAAACTTAACTTTTTATTAAATTGAGCACTGTTTGTGAGAAACAAATGTCAATAATCGTGTACGGCAGCAATTACTTCAATATTTAGCATCCACAAGCGGCGTACATTTGAGAACTTTTGGGAAGGTGGCAGTATCCCTTTAATGCTGAGCTGTTTTGTGTTGATCTCTGCTCAGTAACAGAGGTGTCTATATTTCTTCAAGCATCCCAAATTCCAATTTCCATCAAAATCCCTGTTAAAAAACTTATATGAAACTCTGCTACCCGCCAACTACCGACTTCATCCAAATTATCGCTTGTGCTACCTGCTACGACCCACGTGGTTAGTAACTACCCACATCTGGTGGGTAAGTGGGTAGAAAAGTGTAATTACCCACATCTGGTGGGTAAGTGGGTAGAAAAGTGGTCCCCTCTTATTTCGCACCATTTCAGTCACCTTCGCACCATGCGAGGGGTGGTGGAGTGGGGGCGTCCTCTTAATCTTGCCTCAGGCAATGACCTGATCTCCTTGTTTCCCTCTATCTCTATTCACTGTCCCGATCACATCGATTTACCGCTTCTCTGGTCTGAAGGCTCAGCTATCGAAGACAAAACACGACAGTAAACAACCACTCGGTCTGTCTGGATTAAACCCCACTACGTCATCAGGTCACCCGGCCTCTGCGCGCCGGCCGACATAACGCGTCTGGTTTTTCTGGTTTCACAGAACGCTTCTGGAGTCAGTGGTCTCGCCACCATCCTGACGACAGTCTCTGGGGTCCCTCACCTGACCAGTCGGCGCATTAAGAGGGAGGAGGGGGGGGGGGCTGGGGTGGCGCCGGCGTCAGACGTGGGAGGTGTGCACTGCGCACACTCGAACAGTGATGGGAATATGTCATATAGCTGCCCGCTACCATTCTGCGGTGGTAGATAATATATACGCTTATCACTTTACAGGCATTGGTGGAGAAAGTGAGAGCGTGAAATTCAGTTAGTGAAACTGTTACCCCTACACCAGCTTCATGTTCACAGGGATCACACCGAGAACTTCATCAGATTTGAGAAGTATTGAAGGCAACGTTACCAGGGGCATGGGCGTAGGACCCCATACTTTTGGGGTTGTAGTTACGAACTTACAACCCCAACTTCAAAAAGTGCAACCCCAACTTTCAAAAAGGAACAAAAGTGCTTTCATGCCCAAAATGCAAGTTCTGTAGAACAATAAAGAAAGCATGTTCCTCGTTTTTTATCCTCTTTCTCACAGCGGAAGACTTAAGTTCTTTGAAAAGCCATGGTTTTATTTTGAGTTGGAAGCATTTGGAATCTCTCCACTTCTGCTGAGATCCGATACGACCAGGGACGCAGCACAGGAGGCACGTGCCCCTCTCCCGTTAGGCCGACTTTTACACTAAAAACGTATCGGCGAGATCCCTTTTTGCAACTTTTTATGGGCCCTGCAAAATATGGTGGCATAAATCCGGGGTTATCATTTTTCCCCGCAATTTTTTTCTGGAGTCCCTTTGCCGAGGGGGCGCCTGGAGACGTATGTCGACGAGACAAACACATTGAAGCTGGTTTCAGCTATATTTACTTTGTCCTAAGAATTGTCGAAAGTTATTGGCAATACAATGTGTTGGACTTGGTGACTATGGATGATGCTCCATGTCTCTGGTAGTGATCTGAGGGACAATTGCCTGGATATATCAGGAATGAGCCGATTGATAACATCATCGGAGCTAAGGAATTGGGACTGGTTCTGAAAGTTGGAAGTCTAATCGTCATGTATATGAAACTGTGACTGGGTACAATGTCAATACTTTTTTTGAATGCTGGAGTCACGTGGACTGGCCTGTCCCTGCTGAGGACTGGCGATCCAGAGGGCATATCCAGCTGGGCAACATGCACCCCGCCCGGCAGGAATATGGGGCATTTAACACAAGTATTCACCCGCACGTTCCCTGCTGAAGGTGAAAAACAATTATCTTAGGAGAACACTGGAATTTTTTATTTAAAAAAATCGGGGAAAGATAAGAATTTGTCGTAAAAATAGCCTTAGCAGCAGTCGAAATCCTGCTATTCACAGTAAAAAACTGAAGAAAAAAACGCGCCGCTTTGCGGCCACAATTTTCAAAATTGCTCATACAAATTAGAAAAATAGATAAATGAATTTCATGAGCTGTCTGACAAAGGCTCTCCTTGATGGTAATTGTTAAGCTAGCTAAAACTGCCGAGTTCCGAAAAAGGCGACGCAAACGGAAGGACGCGGACATGTCACATCGGCACCCGGAAGGTTGCTCCGGGTGGCCCAGTCTTTCTGGACGAAGAGCTAAAGTGGCGATGCAGACACGACTCTCCCAAGTCATCTCCCCGGCTCCTCCGAGATCCACAAGACCATTTATTGTTCGGTTAAAGTCTTTCTGTCTCATAGTTTCCCTGCTCTTCAAAACTATTTGCCTATGCCAAGTTTTGTTACAGTTTCGCTCAACAGCATGCTATTAGTATAGGGGTTTAGTTATATCATACTGTACCTATTGAGGTGCTGAACTGCTACCGGTCATCGTGATTAACAACGTAAGGTTATACCGCGCGCTGGGGTTCTTCCAGCCGAGACGCGCCGTTGTAGGGGGTAAATTTTACCCCCCCCTGTATCTTCCGAACAATAATCGCAGGAGACGCGCACGGGCGGCGATTCGAAAGCTCTAATGAAATAATGAATGCGATACCGACATTTTCAAGTTAGGTATTGTCAGGTCATTCGTGTTCACGATTCAATAATATGGAAAATTCGAGATAATTGAGTAAAATGGTTCATACTTTCTAATTCGAATCTTTGGATTAAGACTAGCAATGCACATAAAGCTCTCACAGGTGTAATATCTCTCGCATTAAGTAAACAGTGAATTTTCCGCAACTAGGTCAAGGTAAGATCAGGTCACAAAAGGTCACTGTCATCAAGAGGTCAACGAAAGTCTTGTAAGGCACATGTTTTAGGGGTTATTTTAACACGTAAAAATCGATAGCAAACACGCCATCTTTTACAAATCTTTGACCCATACAACGGACAAGCATCAGGTACTGAGGCTCACAACTCGAAACTGACTATATTAATCAGCCATGCATGTTTCTTAGGTAGTTTTGTCTCATTACAACACAAAAAATGACAGTTATTTATCTGCATTCGGGGCTAAAAAAGATAAATGAACGTCATTAGCTACTTACTGCTTGGAGAGCCAATCAGTCTCAAAAAATGAAGATATGACTTTGAAATTCGGGTTCTTCGCGTATTTCTTACCACTTGGCTTCCTCTTAAATATATCGTTTTTATTATTAAATTCTTTGAAGAAATTCACTTTAGGAGGGAAATCGTCCGATGTTTTTTTTTTTTGGGGGGGGGCGTCAAATGAACGTCCAAAATTTACGGAAATGGCGAGACAGCCATGTTTGTATCAGAATTTAAGTATTTGCTTTTCCGTTGTATGAGATTTGCAATTTGATATTTGCCCATTAGGTATTGCTTTCTACGATGTCACTAAAAATGTATCGTTTATTGCAAATTCCCAAAATGGCAGACAAGCACTTCGATAAAACGCCATTCATCTTGCCTAATAGTTTGATTTATTTTCGTTAATATTCTCTAGAGACGTCAAATTTGATGCTGGATAGGTAATGAAACATTGACGGCGTTATTTGTAATGTTTTCAAGTTATTATGGGAAGTGGAAATCGAGAGCGAGGGGGAAGGTATATTTACCCCCCCCTAACGCCGCGCGGGTTAACATGTGCATAAAAAGCTATCTTTATATCAATATTTGTCATCATACCGAACGTGCAACCAGGAAAAGGGTTACCTGAGGCATGGCTCCAATTACGGTCTGGCTTCAATATGAAAATGTCGCTTTCCAATACCTAAAATTAAAACTATCACGCCGTTTGGCGGCGTCAAATCGGTGGCCATCGTCATAACGACGCCATCGTCATCGTTTTCGGTACGTCGTAACACTGAATTGAATTATTCGCATTTTTAGCGTCTATCCTCCACGAGGCCCTTCCCCTATATTTCTAGGCTTTGTTTATGTTTATGTTTATGTTTATTGATAAATCACCAACAGGCACAAAACCCGGTTACAGGCGAAGTCAGGAGATAAAACTATGAATTTTTCACTTAAAAATACACACGCACTGCAAGGCGATAGACAAAAACACTGCAAACCCCACACACACGACACAGGACACATGCACAACATTAACTAGTCGGTGGAACCCTGCGTGTGAGGTCTGGCTGCCAGCTCAAAAGGCTAAAAGGCCACCTGGCCAAGTGACATGTGACCCACAGTGGATTTGTTAGGTCCGATGCATGGAGCAAAGAACTCGAGGGATACAACAGGCATAATTATTTTATCAGGCAAGACCGATAAAAAATCGCGCTTGACGAGCGCTAAAAGTAACTAACACTGCCGTATATAACAGGAAATCCCGCATGTAGAGTTACTGTTACAAAGGACTATATACACGCACAATTGGGAGGCTATCTCTTTTTCGTCCACTTCAGCAGACCCCACTTCAGAACTATCGGGTGAACCCTGCAATCTGGTGTATGGAGATCAATGTTCTGTATTAGTTATTATGTGTATCATGTTACGCGAAATCGTGTTTTGTGTTATTTTTTTCTATATTTTTTCAATCAAAACTTTTTCCCCAAAAAACAAGACAACAAAGCTATTTTTTTCCCAAACAAGTCAAGAACAAAAGCTATTTTTTCCCAAAAAGATCAAAGAAAAGCTATTTGTCCCGTGAAAAAAAAGATTTTAAGCCTAAATTAAATAGACGACTGCGCGATCTTGAAGGTGAGAAAAAAGGATTTACTTTTTTTGGCTCAAAAATAGATGCCCCTCACGGAAAGAAGTCTGGACTCCGCTCAGTGACTGAGGTGGAATTTCAGCACAATGCCAGGTAACTATGTTTCAATTACTGTGCCAAAACAGCGGGGCTGCGTGCCATCGTTTTTCTGCTATCGTTGAAATTGTAGTAGGACGTCTAAGCGCCTCCCCCCTTCGGCATGGCGCGGGTTATTAGTTAATCAAGTGAAATCCGATGATTAAAAAAATTAGGACTTCTCGGAATTGATTGTAATTACTCCAAACAACTGTTTTCTGTTTAGCAAAATTGTATTTCACTCGACTTTTTGTCAGGCCTTAAACTCTTACCTTCCGGGCTAGTATATTTATATATTATTTAATTATCCGGGATTTTTTTTACACATTTTGGGGGAGCCTTTGCCGAGGAGGCCCCTGGGGATACCGTGCCCCCTTGTCGGAGGTCTGGCTGCGCCTCTGATTAAATCACACGTAATGCTATATATTTAAGAGTTAGAACTTCTTCCCCCACCCAAAAAAGATGGTGTCACATTAGTCAGCCCAGGTGCAACCCCAATCAAAATGATGTTCCTTCGCCCCTGATCAGTGGGTATCCGTGCACCCTTTAAACCCATCAGTATTTTTTTTTTTATCTATAAGAAGTTCCACCCATGCTGGTTGGTGATAGAGCCGTTGATGAATAAGGTGATGCTAGGTGGGGTCACGAATGCATGCTCGAACAAGGCTAGATGGATAACAAAGTGCACGGTATTCTAGGGTGGAACCGAGATCACAGCATGCAAGATTTGGGAGGAAGAATCTCATGAAAGAGCTCAACGGTTGCCAAAGACGGAATAATTATGAAGACACATGCACTGCTACCGTATACAGTTAAATGCTATCTACATTGGATATATAATGTATGTATGTAATATGTATGTACCAATGTATTGTACCTGAATACGGAAAACAAAGAAGATCGTGCTTTATAAGCTCCGGCAGCTTTTACTTTTCTTATAGTGTACTGTTTATCCACAAGCGGAACTTTATGAAATCGCTCGGGGGGCCCTAATGTTAATTTGAATAATACTAGTTTCTTAGCATGCAAACCCATGGCTGAATATTAATTTGAAAAATATTCGGGCTCGGGGGCTATCCCAAAGGATATAAAGTCCACCCTCGTGTATATCATTATGTCAGGACGGCGGATTGCGGGGGGCAGGGTCATCATCATGTCATCATCATCATAAATGTCTATCTCAATCATCAGATCATCATCATCATCATATCAATTTGCTCTCAAACTTAAATGAAACAAAATATGTATGTAAATCAGAAAGGTGCAAAAGCAAAATAGCTTAAGTCAAGGCACCCTGTCTGAAAATATTGATAAAGGTTAAATTGCGACCGCCGCCACGGCCCTGGGCACAGTTCGCTCTGATGCTAGTTAAAGCTCCACACACACCTCTGGGCATATCAAGTCCAGTTAAAGGGACATAATCACCTTTTCCCACAACACAAATGGAGTTATCACTTGAAATCGATAGACGAGACAAAAATATACTGTAAATTCATCACATTTTGCATACAAATATTCCTACCGAAATATATTTTAAGTGTAAGTTGATAAGCGTTCCACTCTTCCAATGACCAATACTTGCAGCTGCTTCCAAGTATTTTTGGATCTCATCAAACTGCGAGCTTTTTCCGTACCTATTGCTTTCGTGAGCAATGGAGTGGAAAATATATTTTGAATCCTGCATGTCGATTTTTGCACCTTTTTAATTGTCAAGGTTAAACCGTGAAGATATCAAGTAGGTGCTTTCGGTGAATGCTAGTGCATCACCTGGGTCACATTTCGTAATGCTTTTTAATTTGTGAAATTATTTCTGAACACCAGTTATGCGCTGTGCTAAGGTACCGGCGGCTGAGCCCTCAAATGACCTTAGGTCAAATGGTGACCTTTAGAGGTCAGATCGATGTTGGAAACTTAAGACTGATTGTTTGCGAGTATTTTAGCGTTGGATTAATTTATTTATCTCTACTTGGTAAGCCACAATGTGCTGTGCAAATTTTAACTTTGTGACCTTGTTTGACCTCTAGAGGTCAAACTGCTGGGAGTGACACCAAATGGTGCTAGGTGTGGACTAATGGAGCCCTTGTGGATGTTCGCTGCAAATTTCAGCTTGATCGGAAGTGTCTCGAACCTGGACTGGACCTTGGCTGAACCTGGGCTGAACCTTGATTGGACATTTCTTTTCGTGGTTTCGCAATTTTTGGCGTCCTTTAGTTACCAGTTTTATTTCAGATCCTTTGGTACGGAGACTTATGTAACGGAACTTATGTAACGGAGACACATTATTCTGGAATCGTGAGCTTGACTAGTGTTTTTCTCGTCTTCGTGATGCAATGTTGAGTGACAGCGTTCTCAGTTATCCGCGAGAGATTGCCTTTATAACTCGTATACGGATAGCAGTTTGTATCGGGGTCCGGTCAGATTCTGTCCCAAATACTGGTACGGAAGGGAGGCTGTGAGATACAACGGAGGCAGATATGTCGTTCTTCAGCGGAAGTGGAAATATTCGGGTTTAGAGTCTTAGTTTCATCCAAGTTTTGAAAAGTTTTTACAAAATATTGGCGATCCTTGAGTTAACTGGATTTGTGCTGCAAAAGCGCACTCAGATTTTGAACAACCGGGATAACACTCAACCGAGACGGTGCCGGGAGAATCTTTGTGAGCCAATTCCGTTATTCGGCGACACACAAACGCGCAGAGCACATGCAGCATATGGACATGCTGTCTCGCTTCCATGAGCTACGGGACACCAAGGCAAGGAGTCGACCGGTATCCGGCAGGGCGCCGGGAGTGAACCTGAGCTGGGTGATCAGGATACTCAGACCAGTCGGACTCATCGGAGGACTCAGGATCCTCCTGCAGCTGAGACACCTTCTGCCGGCGATGGTCACCGGTCTTCCCCGCGGGGTACGAGGCTCGGCCGTGTTCAAGGGACCCACCGATCAGTTCGATGTGTCCCGTATTCCGCGGTCAACCGGCTAGATCACGGACCGTCCGGCCAACAACAGCGCCTCTGGCGGCCGGTGCGAGAAGCTCGCGGCCGTGACTGGCGAGCCGCGCGGTCTGCCATGACCCGGCGAGGCGGCGAGTCTGGCGGAGGGGACGCGCGACCGATGCGTCGATGGCGGTCGCCGTCGGCGGCCGATCTAACTGATGGAAGGAAGCACAGTGTTCTTTCTGCCGTTCGTGTGGACAGTGATGCTTCTGGTGCCGATGACGGGATATCGGCTCCCACGGTGCTGGACAGAAGCGAGCAGGCGGGCATGCAGCCAGAGGGGGCTCGGGAGATGCATTTGACGGCTGCTGACTTTCTAGTGCAGCTATCTCTCAGGCCGGAAACCCTTGTATGGTACCAGAAACATGACCGAAACTGCAGGGCGATCGCTCATCACTTGAACCATGGAAAGTGGCCTCGTTTTGCCCCGCCATACCTGAAGCGACAGCCAGCCGAGCAGTTCTTTTAAAGTGCACCGACGCAACAGTATTTAATGTTGTGGTTGCAGTATTCAAAAGAAAATCATAGTCCGCAAAGAAGTGTTTCTAGTTTAATCATGTTGAGGCGATTAAATTTTACGAACGATTGCCAGAATTCGGTTGTGCAAATGTATTTTTGATGTAATGGGGGAAGTTTCGGAATCAGATTTTGCAGGTGAAATCGGACCTGCTTAATCTACCGATACTCACCAAAACTCCACATTGGCCAGCGAGGTGGCAATATCCCTTTAAATAGATCGCATGCATCATTTTTCATACATATCTAAGATTGCTCGGTTTTGATCTGTTTCTGTTGAATTTCTTTACCATTTTCATGTATTTTATTTGGTTACTTTGGTTTCATATGGGATTTGATTCGGCCTCTGTTCTTTTTCTATTTAGCGTTCACGTTATTTCGTTTTCCTGAAACTCATTTCTTCCAGCCTCAATCGATATCAATCGATATATTTGCTGAATCAATTTTAAACTAAGAACTTACTGTTCGTAAGGCTAGACTAAACCCCATGGGGAGCCACAGTATTCCTTGTTTGTTGCCATGCCTGACAAACCGGTCATTCACAATGACCCATATCACAGGTCTGGCAAATCCTCCTGTTTTCTAGAAGGCTGGCACCCAGTGGAAATAATGCTTTGTCATATGGCACAATGCTAAACCGAAAACCAGACCGACATTTATGCATAAAATGCGCCTGACAAATTCGCAGACATATGTGGGCTTGTAAGACCTTCAAACTTTTTAAGAGGAGGAGCACCTCTTCACGCTCTGCTGGGTGTGTTGGGTTTGAGATGCATTAAATACTGAATACATGTCGGACTATGCAAATGTATTATGAACTAAACAACACTAAACAGAGCTCTGTGAATGAACACCGAATAACAGCATGTAAAAACAGCAAGTATTAGAGGCAAATAGGCACAGCACGACTCTGAATTACCCAAGAATGTTGTAATTCATATGATATAGACATTACGAGTTGTTAAATCACACAAATGTAGGCGTGGGTGCGAAGCCGAGATCGACGGCATTACATGCAAGCTGGCTTTACAATAGTTCACAAGCAAAATCTCCCGTGCTAATAATGTCATTGTGACACATTACCTTTAGCCTTATAGTTTCATTATCCGTCTAGAATATGTGCCGCTCATTGTTTTTACACGTCGAAAGACCAACAGTGATCAGTTTCCATTGTTTTCGGCGCCGAGCATTGTCTGGGAGCGAACCGACCCGATCTGCTGCTTTGAGATACCATCCAGATTATGGGCAGCCAGACCTCGACTCCGCTATCTTTGCGCCCGCTGTTCCTCTAGACCTGCAGCTTCACGGACATGTCAGTGAGCGGTCAAAGACCGGGCTCATATCTCGGCCCGACGAGTACACAGCTCCGATCAGATAGTGCGGACCCAGGAGAGGCCAGTCGCGGGCCCAGCCAGTGCCTCGGCCGTCCTCGGAGCAGGGATTTGTCGGGACTCGGCGGGACCGTGCGGGACTAAGCGGGACTCTCCCAGGAGGGGTGAGTGAGTAGCCGGGCAAATATGACAGCTCTGATGGTACTCTGCATACATGCTAAACGGGACTCTCCCAGGAGCGGTCAGTAGCCGGCTAAACGGGACTCTCCCAGGAGCGGTCAGTAGCCGGGAGAATATGGCAGCTCTGATGGTACTCTGCATACATGTTAAACGGGACTCTCCCAGAAGGGGTGACGGGGTCAGTACTCTGCAATTGCATACATGTTGATCGCGACTCTCCCAGGAAGGGGTTATCCAATAGTGCATGTGCCTTCTATTGCAGATAATATGTCAACTACCGGCACGGGCCACCCATCAAATGTTTTACCCTTTCAAGATCAGTGTCGCTGTCGGCATTATTTTAAAATTGAAATCCAATGAAAACTGACAGAGAAGATTCAAATCATTTCAAAATTGACCAAGTCGATTCAGTGACGGACGGTTCAAATAGCGAAAACGAAGTGCGGTGGAAATCACAGTAGAGTACCTAATTATGACGTATGCGAAACATCACGAAATTTTCCTTTTAAAATATGCCCAACTATGCTCAACGGTTTTTGCGTTGAAACTGAGCAACATACGTCGTTTTGGAAGGACAAATTTGATACTTGAAGGTTTCTCAGTACCTACACCCGACAATCTGGCTATCTCAGTTAAAAGCTATTGCTAAAGGTGCTGCATTCCATGGCAATGTCCCTTTAAGAGACTCATGTGGGTTAAAACAATTCGTGACGAAGAATAAAAAAAAAAACAGTATAACTTAACCCTATTCCCTGCGGCGGCCAGAATAACGTTTAACTGCGTGGGGGGGGGCAGATTCTGCCCCAGAGATCTCGAGAACCGCTCTGCTTGATTTCGATGGGACGAACACCCACTGTCAATTCGTCGTGAAATAAATCTTCCTGTTTGGACCCCCGAAATTGCCTTTTGTTTTGAAAATGGGGGGCCAGGGGGCAAACAAGTAACGAAAGTTTGGGATGTTTTTTGAAAGGTCATTTTGGCCATGTGATTTGACCCGATTTCCATTCAATAAAATGATTTTGAGCTTTCCATGTCATGGTCTTCAAATGTTTGAAGAAGTGACAAGTACAAAAATGAAAAAAATATAGGCGTACTCCTATCAGGGACAAAAATGGTGGGAGAAATTTTGATAAAAATTATGTGCTTTTTCCTTAGTTTGGAACGTGGGAACGTCAAATGTTGGGCTTTTTTACTGTAATTTTTTCAATTTAACAAGTTGTGCATAGGCAGGATGCAGTAAACGTGAGGGGCACAATGTGCGGCAGACGCCTTTTATCATCTCCTTATTGAAGGTTTGGGCCCTAAATTGACGGAGAATATCGCCTCCATTTTTATATACCTGAGTTTCCGCCTCTGCCCGAAAATATGTAAAATCCAAAAATATGTATGAATGTACAAAGCATCGACTTAGTTTCTGGGACGCTTTTATATTCCAGCCGCAAACTACGGAAGGAGTATGCGCCGCACACCCGCATTCGAAACGACCTCCCAAAACATGACCCTGGAGCCGCCTCTGCTTAGCTGATTTTTTCAAAAAAATTACAGATCACGCGTCATTCATATTCAGGAAAAGTCCGAAAGTTGTAAGATATTAGACGTAACGGTTCAGAAGCAGCGGGCAAAAAACTAACGGGGGCAGAATCTGCCCCGCAGGGAGTAGGGTTAACGTATATGGCTCGGCGTAACACTGCACCGCCAAATAGTACCAAATAGTATCAAAGATATCAACGGTCCGTTGATAGAACCCACAAAACTGTGCCTTACAACGCAAATAAAAGTTGCAAAGTTTGCAGAGCATTGAGATATCCAGTCGCTGCACACCTGTGTGATAATGGAAATAAGTCAACTTTTCTCCCTGCGGACCGATGCTCTCCAATTTCACTCTGCAATGTTCGCTATTGCTATGCATATACGAGACACTCAAATGGTGGTGTAGCAAGAACAATTTTGAGTTGGACTGGGACGCCATAGGTTTGGGGGCAGCCATGTGGGGGGGGGGCAGACATGAAGGGTTTGGGGAAGCCCCAATAGGGCTAATGTTAAAATCCTGGAAATCTAAAGAACGGACTACGGTCGGTCGGAGTGATCCTGCCCCCCCCCCCCCTCCTTCGGGGACAGGGGCGAATCTGAAGTGACACAAACAATGCAGTGGTTGTCAGGTGTGAACTTGCATGGGCCTTGCTTTCAACTCATAAACAAATAAATAAACGAACGAATGGTTGAATGTATTAATCATACATAAATAATACAATCAATAGAACAATATCTTATTTGATTATTTATTTATGTATGCATTAATACATTCAATCCATTCGTTTCGTTTATTTATTTATTAGATATTCAACAAAATGAAGAAATATAAAATGAAAACGCCTAGCAACAATTGAGAATGCATTTTCTTTAAAAACGACGTTGGGCGAGGTAAATGCTTGTTTTCAGCCCAACCTCTGCACACGGCGAGGCTGCGTCGCCACTAGCACACCACCACGTACCTATTTCCGGTTCTATTTGACCGCCTGTGCCGCCAACCTCGACTCGTGCAATGCCCGGCGTTCCATTCCATTCAAAAGACCCGGTGTGTCACACCCATGAAAAAGCGGCGGAGGCCGAGTCGTCACTCCTGCAGCCAGTGGTAGGGGGAGGAGAGGGGGGAGAAGTTGACAGACGTCACCACGGTCCCCAGCCGTGGAGTGTCCACTCCGACCCTGACCCGGGGTCCGGGGAGGAAGTGAGTCGTGGCGTGTAGCGGCGGAACTGGCCGTGATGCATACCTACTGCAGAGCCAGCAGCAGCTGTACTCGGAGGAGGCATCCACACGGCACGGAACCGGAACTGTGCCATTGTTCCATTCACGTAACCCCCAGCGGGCCAATCAGGCCGGTGTCTGTAACACAATGGCTGCAGATGATGCAGAGCGATTCAACCGGTAAATAGGGTGGATGCTTTTGACGCATTCAGTGCGTACTTTTCCAAACAAGGATACCTTTGCACAAGGCACCACTTGAAACCAACCAAGAAAATCAGCTATCTATATCAAACAAAATTAGTCACCTACTTCCCTAGATTTTTGGGACAATGTTTGTGGTAGGTATCTACGCTCCAGATGGTGCATCTGGAGTAAATATATGGTACCATACACTATACAGGGTGTCCGAAAAAAACATACTGTGATTTTGCGTAATAATTTCGGAAAAAACAACCAATATTGGGAGAGAAAAAATCGAAGTGGTTACATTCTCCAATTCATGGTTAAACAGATAATGCATTACATTCGTATGGACACTCCATCTTACTCCGTCAGTCACAGCGTCCTCTTACAGAAGATATACCAAAAAATAATCCGCCGCCGCCGTCACGCTGCCACCAGTGTGACGCCCGAAATCATTACCCATGAATCGCCATAACGCTACTAATTAGGATACGAACGTGATTTATTCACGACTCGTGGGCCCTCATGTGATTAAACAGGTTGTATTTTTCCCCCGGAACGGCCTTAACCCTGAAACTTTCTGACTTTTCCTTTATTGAATTACGCGTCTTGTGTCAAAATTTTGCAAAAAATCGGACCAGCAGAAGCGTTGCCAGGCTCATATTTTAGGGAGGACATTTCGAATGCCTTTGTGCGGTGCATACTTCCTAGTTTTCGGTTACGGACCGATCCGCTCATTAATGGCTCCCAGCGCCGTCCCGGGCGTTAGCCTGCAATATAGAAATCTGTCCGAAATCGTGAAATAATATATAAAGCTCCGGACTGAGCAGGAAATATGAAATTCGCCGTGAGGCTCCCAGTAAAACCGAGTCTCCGCCCATGCGCTCCACCACAGGGGGACGGTGGGACGTGTCCCCCCAAAATTGTGTTGACTTGTAACATTACGCCTATGGGCGTTGCATGTAAATAACTGAATTAAAAATGCTTGTCCCCCCATTTTCGGAGCGTGGTGGAGCTCTTGTCTCCGCCTTTAGACGCACTCCTCCTGGTCACTGTATTACCAGTGGGTACTTAACCCGCCAATGTGTGGTTAACATTTGCATGCAACCCGATTTTAGCATAGGAAACCACGAAATTATGTCTCTTTCAGGGTTACATGACACTTTGGCGAATGTAATTTTGACGAATGTCATTTTGGCGAATGCATACTGTCGAAGGACACTTTGACGACATGTCTTTTTGACGACATGTGAATATGCCGAATGCTAAATGGCGAATGTGTTTTTTGTCGAAATGTTTTTTGCCGAATGTGAAAATGTCAGAATGTTCTTTTTTGGCGACATGTGAAAAAGTCTTAAATGTGATTTTGACGAACATGTGAAAAAGTTTCGAAAGTACTGTTTGCCGAAGTTTTTGATTACATGTGAAAGATTCGAAATGTCATTTTGGACGAATGTGAATTTGACGACTGTAAAAAGTCGGACATGTCTTTTTGCCGAATGTGATTTTTGACACATGTGAAGATCAAAATGTCATTTTGGTGATTTTGACGACATGTGAAAAAGTCGAAATGTGTTTTTGCCGAAATGTTGTTTTGTCGACATGTGAAAAAGTCTAAATGTCTTTTTGACGAATGTAACTTTGCCGACATGTGAAAAGATCGAAATCTCTTTTTGCCGAAATGTTCTTTGGTCGTCATGTAGAAAAGTCGAAATGTATTTTTGCCAAAATGTACTTTTAATGAAATCAAACGTTACTTTGAGCATAATTAGTAAAATAAGTATATGAAAAATTAACCTCATGCTCATAATATGTGTAAATATTAAAAGAAATCCAAAATATATTTTCAGACATGGGCCTTCTTCAGTGGATGCGTTGCAGCGTCTTAGAACATTTAGGCTGTTTGCATAAAAAGTTGCAAATGCAATACAATTTGGTGGCTTAACCCTCGCACCGACGGGGGGGGCGGATATCCGCCCCCCCGTTTGATTTGAGTGCGCAATATCCACTGAAGAAGGCCCATGGCTGAAAATATATTTTGGATTTCTTTTAATATTTACACATATTATGAGCATGAGGTTAATTTTTCATAGACTTATTTTACTAATTATGCTCAAAGTAACGTTTGATTTCATGATATAAGACACATAAACAATAGACTTTGGCAATTATATGACAACATTAAATTGTGGTAAGTAACAGGGCAGTCATATTTTTTAATCATGTCTGATCCGAAGTCTGGTCTAATATCATAATGTTGATTGCAAAGTGTTCGATAAGAAATCAACAGCAACACACAGGTGCCTGATATTGTTTATCTTTAATAGTTAATGAAAGTCAAACATGTTAGGAAAACTGTGTGCACATTTTGTTAAAATAATTATCTTCCTTATCTGAATGGGCCCAAATGGGCATGGGTATCAATATTATTAAATTTTTAATGGCGTCTGGTCTGGGTCTGGGCTTGGTGTTCATGGGCATCGGCTGGGCTGGGCTGGGGTTTTAGGCACCCACGAGAGTCTCTGGTCGCCAGGGTCCGCCCGCGTAAGCTCAGTCGGGAGGGCTCTGGACTAGAGATCTGATCCACCCTGGCAAGATGGGTTCGAGCCGCTTCGGCGCTCACTATTTGCTTCTGGCGGGGATGACCTGCGGCCAGTGGCAGCGGCTGCGTCAAAGGTCAGATGAAGCCAGCGAGCCAGGCGGACCGTCTTCAGTCGTTCGGGGACGTTAAACTTTCGTCTCTAAATGCTGCCGGTGACTTGAATTGTGCGATCAGATGGTGGGATCAGGGCCTGCGCAACAAGCTTAGCTTAGTGTGTGTCCTGATCTCGGGAATCCATCCCATCAAAACATTTAGACTAAAATAATAATAAAAATGCAGAGCAGAGCGGATTGCAGAGTAAAGTGGTTCATAGAGCAGAGTGGCTTATAGAGCAGAGTGGTTCGCAAAGCAGAGTGCTTTGCAGAACGGTTCACAGAGCAGAGCAGTCCAGATCAGTCCCACCTTTCATCGTCCATACTTGGTTCTCCAATATATCTTCAAGTTTGTAATATGTTTGAACATTTATATTTTATATACATTTTTTTCCGAAAAAAAATCACAAAATTACCAATTGCACAATTTCAAATATATTTAAAAAACTGACATCTATATTGGAGAACAAGTCAAATCATGGACGATGCCCTAAAAAGATCAAATCAATATCTATATTGAATTGAAAGGTCTCCATAAGTATCAGCCTCCTCCTTAACTTGGTTGCGATTCAAAAGTACGCCGGCGATCGAGCAGCGAAACAAGTATCACCAAGGTTAACCCTATAAAACAAGTCGGCATCATCAACATTTAGTACAGAGAGACGACGAAATCGGCTCAGGGTCCACATTCCAGTACACTATGGACTTAATTTTTACAGATGTCAAGATCAAACTCAAATGTTTTTGTGATTTCACCTCGGTGAATGCTTTAACTTATACCATGCATGATTTAAATGCCAAGTACTCAGAATGGCTATCTCAACTCAAATATAATGTTAATGTGAAACACTCCCTTTAAAGGGACTGTCCCACCTTGACATAAGATTTGAGTTGAGATAGCCATTTTGCGTGCTTGGCATTGCAATTATGTCTGGTATAAGTTAAAACAACCACTGAGGTCCGATATCACAGAGATTTTAATTCGAGTTTTGATCTTTTGCAATCCTGCCCATCCGCCAGCCCCAATGTATTTGACTATGGTGGGCCGTGAGCCGATGTCCGTAGTCCCTCTCTTTTTGCTGCTAAATGTTTGATTACAGTCGTATTGTTTTAGGTTTTGGTCGCCGATACATTGCCATCACACTGTCCCTACTTATAAAAGCGTGACAGGTTTTTGCTTTTTACTCCCCTCACCACACATTCCTTCAATAAATGACGCGCTCATCAAGCTCCAAATTTAAAACTGATTTTTATAAATTGAGCATTCTGTTTTCGTGAGTTAAACAAATGTCATAATCGTGTTCAGCAGCATTCACTTCATATTTTGCATCACAAACGACGTACATCTGATACATTTTTTGAAGGTGGGACAGTCCCTTTAATATGGAAGTTATTTTGTTCAGCTCTGTCCCATAACTGATTCTCCGTGAGTTTTCCTGTTGAATAATTGTCATCATCAGCACAGCTCAGCGACTTACACGTTGGCGTTGAAGAGAGCAGTTAATGTTAGCAGGGTGGTAATAACGAGCACCATACGTCCTGGCACCAGCTCCGCAGGGACCTGGAAGCAGTCAAGCAAGTCTGAATAATTAATTAACACTATTGATTATGTCATGAACCACGCGGAGGGCATTATGCTACAGTTTCAACTGCCAGTCGGCTGACATTTCATTATGGTGTGTGTGTGTGTTTTTTTGTACACGTTATGAGTGAGCTCCGTGAGCAATAAACATGCGTTTCTCTGTACCTTGTCAAACATTTGGTAAAACAGTGAGTAACTAGTGTTAGCCCGTCAGCTCCGCTGGACTGTCTATGTATGTACCTACAATACAGACTATTTTTTACATTTCCCGTCAATGGACTATCTAGCACCACCCATCATATTTGCTGGCTGCGCCACCTGGCTGTTAGACGTACCTATTTGTAATTGAAGTTTCGCTGACAGATGTTTTATCATATATAACAGTTGTTGTCATTTTTTAAAATAAATACAGACATTATCTTAACTACTAGGAGGGGAGAACAGTTTGATGTTGGGAAATTAAGGGGAATATAATACACACGTAGATGTTGTCTTGCAGTCTGCAAAATAAACTACTTTGATAATATTCTATGCTAATGTGTCAAAGTTACATACGGTTTCGAATCAATTAAGATATGTAAAGTAAAGATTTGGTGTAGACGAACGGAAATACAGACAGACAGACAGACAGACAGACAGACAGACAGACAGACAGACAGACAGACAGACAGACAGACAGACAGACAGACCGTACTATGACTATGACAGACTATTGACAGACAGACAGACAGACAGACGACAGACAGACAGACAGACAGACTGACATGACAGACGACAGACAGACAGACAGATTTTCAGACAGGACAGGACAGAGCATGACAGAGCGAGGACAGGACGGGAAGACAGACAGCAGACGAGACAGACAGACGAGAGCGAGAGCGCCAGAGCAGCAGACGGCCAGGCACAGACAGACAGACAGACAGAAGGACCCGACGAGAGACGAGGGACGAAGGAGCAGACAGAGGCGGACAGGACAGGAGACAGAAGCAGACAAGGAAGACAGACAGAACAGACAGACGACAGAACAGACACGACAGAGCGAGACAGACGACAGACCAGACAGCGAGACAGACAGACAGACAGACAGACAGACAACAGACAGGACAGACAGACAGACAGACAGACCAGGGACAGACAGACAGGAAGACAGGACAGCAGGACAGGCAGACAGAAGAAGACAGACAGAGCAGACAGACAGACAGGACAGACAGGGCCAGACAGACAGACAGACAGACAGACAGACGAGAAGACAGACAGACAGACCAGACAGACAGACAGACAGACAGACAGACAAGAAGAGACAGACAGACAGACGAACAGACAGACAGCAGAGACAGCGGACAGGACAGACAAGACGAGAACAGGACAGGACAGACAGCAGACAGAGGCAGACGAGAGCAGGACAAGAGCAGACAGGCACAGACGGACGACAGGAGCAGACAGACAGACAGACGACAGACGACAGACAGACGGATCAGGAGCAGACAGACAGACAGCAGACCAGAACAGAAGACAGACAGACAAGACAGGCAGACAGGACAGACAGACTTTTTTGTAAAATAGTAGTTAGATTTGAACCAGGAATGGTAGCAAAGGAATAGCGACGATGTTGTCATAATATATTGGTCCGGACATTGGGCCGCTGATGTAGGGTTGAAGGACATGGAAGGTTTTCAATAATCGTTACCATCCTGACTTCCATGATGTATTTGTGTCCTTCGCTCTGGAATGCAATGGATAAATGCATAGTGCATAGCACTCGCTTCTTGGTGACAAACTAAATTTCACCACGATATGGTGTTTGATGGCGTTCTGCAGTGTGTAGACTAGGAATGAGATATTCACAGTAAGATCCATGAGTAACGATGTTCCACCTTATCCAGAGGAAGATCCAGACTCTTTACTCAGATTAAGACCCAGTGTCATTACCCAGTGCGAAATACAGTGTCTTTATCCAGAGAGTTAGATTCATGGTCCGTATCCAGAGAAAGATATATGCTTTTTTTACCCAGAGAGAGATCCAGTGTCCATATCCACTGTAAGATCCATAGTTTTTACCCAAAGTGAAAGCCGGTATCCTTACCCAGAATGAGGTCCAGGGTCCTTACCCAGAGTGACATCCAGTGTCCTTACCAGGAAGTGACATCGGCAGGTGTGCCTTGACCGGCAGGAGGTGGAGCAGTCGCAGTGACCCTTGTACCGCGAGAGTGACATCCAGGGTCCTTACCCGAGACGTGACATCCAGGTCTTCCACGAGTGATATCGCAGTGACGGGCTTACCCGAGAGGTGACAGTCCATGTGCCTGTATCCGAAGTGGAAGGAGCCAGTGACTTACCAGGGAGTGAAGGTCCAGTTGGCCCTTACCAGAGTGACCAGTCCAGTGGACCTTGAGCCCAGAGTGACAGGTCCAGGTGTCGCGTCCCAGAGTGAGAGCCAGTGAACCTTACCCAGAGTGACAGTCCAGTGACCTTACCCGAGTGACATCCCAGTGATCTTACCCAGTAGTGCATCCAGTGGTCCTTACCCGAGAGTGCTCCAGGGGTCGCTGTACCAGAGTGATATCCAGGTGCCCTTACCGAGGAGTGGGTATCGTGACCTTACCCAGAGTGACATCCAGTGACCTTACCCAGAGTGACATCCAGTGACCTTAACCAGAGTGAGATCCAGTGACCTTACCCAGAGTGACATCCAGTGACCTTACCCAGAGTGACATCTCATAGTTGGACCTTACCAAGAGTGACATCAGAGACCTACGCATTCAGAGTGACATCCAGTGGATCCGTACCCAGAGTGACATCCAGTGGACCTAACCAAGGTGAATCTAGTTGACCTTACCCAGAGTGACATCCAGTGGCCTTACCTCAGAGTGACATCCGGTGCACCTTACTCCAGAGTTGACATCCAGTTGACCTTACCCAGAGTGACATCCAGTGACTTCTTACCCAGTAGTGACATCCAGTGACCTTACCAAGAGTGACATCCAGTGACTGTACCCAGGTGACATCCGTTGACCTTTACCCAGAGTGGGACATGCAGTGAACTTTACCCAGAGTGACATCCAGTGACGCTTACCTAGAGTGACTTTTATCAGTGAAACCTTCCCCAGAGTGACATCCAGTAGACCTTACCAGAGTGACATCCAGTGACCTTAGCCCAGAGTGAATTCATGTCTTCCAGAGTAAGAGCCAGTTGACTTATCCAGAGTGAGATCCAGTGACCTTTACCCAGTAGTGATCCTCCAGTGACCTTTACTCCCAGAGTGATCATCCCAGTTGACCTTTACCCAGAGTGACATCCTCTCAGTGACCTTACCTAGTAGTGATCATCCAGTGACCTTACCCAGAGTGACATCCAGTGACTTACCAGAGGTGACATCCAGTGACCTTACCCGTGTTGACATCTCAGTGATTCCTTAATCCAGAGTGATGTATCCAGTGACTTTACCAGAGTGACATCATGTTTGGACCTTTTATCACCAGGAGTGACATCCAGTTGACCTTTAGGCCAGAGTGACATTACCAGGTGTTTCCTTTACCCTAGTAGTGACATCCAGTTTGACCATCCCAGAGTGACATCCAGCCTCGACCTTACCTACGAGTGACATCCCGTGAACCTACCCAGTGACATCCAGTGGATTCTTACCAGTAGTTGAGATCCAGTGTACCTTACTTCCAGAGTGAGATCCAGTGACTTATCCCGCGTGACATCCAGTGACCTTTTTACCCAGCGTGACATCCCAGTGACCTTACCAGAGTGAACATCGGTGACTTACCCAGAGTGACATCCACGTGACCTTACCCAAGTGACATCCAGTGAACCTTACCGAGTGAGATCCAGTGACCTTACCAGAGTGACATTCCAGTGACCTTACCAAGAGTGAATCCAGTGGACCTTACCCAGAGTGACTCCAGTGGACCTTACCCAGAGTGACATCCAGTGCACCTTACCCAGAGTGACAATCCGGTGACCTTAACCAGAGTGACATCCAGTGTACCTTACCAGAGTGACATCCAGTGACCTTACCCAGAGGTGAGGTCCAGGGTCCTTACCAGAGTGAAATCCAGTGACTTACCGCATGAGTGACATCGAGTGACCGTTTACCCAGAGTGACATACAGTGTCCTTACCAGAGTGGACATCAGTGACTTACCCAGAGTGACATCCAGGGTCCTTACCAAGAGTGATATCCAGTGACCTTACCCAGAGTGAGATCCAGTGACCTTACCCAGAGTGATATCAAGTGACCTTACCCAGAGTGAGATCCAGTGACCTTACCCAGAGTGAGGTCCAGTGACCTTATCCAGAGTGACATCCAGTGACCTTACCCAGAGTGACATCCAGTGACCTTACCAAGAGTGACATCCAGAGACCTTACCCAGAGTGACATCCAGTGACCGTACCCAGAGTGACATCCAGTGACCTTACCAAGAGTGACATCTAGTGACCTTACCCAGAGTGACATCCAGTGACCTTACCCAGAGTGACATCCAGTGACCTTACCCAGAGTGACCATCCAGTGATCCCTCTTTTACCAGAGTGACATCCAGATCGACCTACCCCAGAGTGACATCCATGAACCCTTACCGCAGAGTGACATCCAGTGACCGTTGACCCAGAGTGAGACCGCAGTAACCTTAACCAGAGTGAGATCTCAGTGCCTTACCCGGAGTGACATCCAGTGACCTTACCCAGAGTTGACATCGTGACCTTACCAGAGTGCATCCAGTGACCTTACCAAGAGTGACTTCATTCAGTGTACTTAACCTTCAGAGTGACATCCAGTGACCTTACCAAGAGTGACATTCCAGTGACCTCACTTCCAGTAGTTGACATCCAGTAACTTACCCAGAGTGACATCCAGTGACCTTACCCAGAGTGACATCCAGTGACCTTATCCAGAGTGAGAGAGTGTCAGAAAAGTGGCCCGTTTCTCCGTTATTCTGAACTTGGAAGTTTTGTTCTGTGAAAACTTTGACTGTATATAGATGTTTTTGTTTTAGTCCTTTGGGTGCAAATGGCTGACGAGCTAATTAGAAATTGGCTAGAAGATAGACAGCCAAATTATAAATATACATTACATTATTATATTTTTACTAGGTCTGCCATATGCATTAGGAGCAAGGTTTCTCTTTCGTTCGCCTTCCTAATGGTGTATGGCAGTGTTTTAAAAATAATATATGTAAGTTAATTTTTGTGTCTATCTTATCCAGCCATTTTGTTTCTGCTGCCTAATAATTTTGTTCATCCTGCTGGAAAAATATTGGTTTCGCAAACTTAGATCGTGGAACCACTTTTCTTGGCCCTGGTCAGGTGAGATCCAGTGACTTACCAGAGTGATAGCCAGCTGACGAAGATCAACATGGAGCTCGGCACGAAGACAGACAGAATGGAGTTGCGGACCTTGCGCTCCAGCAGAATCTCGAAGCTGATGGCCGAGTTGATTCCTGTCGATGATGTCATATCTCGTCAGACCATCGAACAGCTCGTATAGCTACACACCAGTCACAAGTACAGATTTGTTCTCGGTGGAACCAACGGAGTTGGGACTTTCTGTCATAATCACCAGTTTGTTGGGTCCCGTCAAGGCTGTACAAACCAGGTAGAACACTCTGGCCGAAAAAAGTGGCCACAGCAATAATTTAGTTGCTGCGACCCTGGAGTCGCTGTGACATGCGGAGGACAGTGACCTCCGATGACCTCCAATGACTTTTGGGGCTTCTTGCCGCTTTTTGGGCAGTTTTTGACGCTGATTTCAAATATTGGAGCCATTTGACAAAGTTATATGATTCACTGGGGTCATGCGCTTACAAATGTCAACCGGGTCACTGACCTCAGATCACCTGACATGACCTTTTTAATTTGGCAGTTTTTAGGTCATTTTGTGACGCTGATTGAAAATTGTATTTATTAAGCATACTAAGATGTCTCTTTACCATTTTGGTTAGATCAGTATTCAATTTTCACACATGTACGATTTGTGACATTTTGGTCTTTGATATGACCTCAGAGGTCACCTATTGACCCAGGACAATATCATATGTCAATTATATGTCAATTACTTCTCTCGTCACAAGCAACACGATCGTTTTTTAATCGAAGATCTAGCTCAATTAGGGGCGAAACGCCAGGGGGTCGTACCCCTCCCCCTACCCGGACAGGCAGTGAATTTGCCCTACCCGGGCGAGGTTTAAATAATAAGTTAGATTTAGCAGTCGCGTCTTTAAATAATTCATCGAGCGAGCATTGTTCCCGGCGGTTGCCATGGAGACAGGCAAACGGCGAGCCTGTTCAGCAGGTCAGCTGGCTCCACCTGTTACAGCCTGCGCCGCGCGGCGGTCAGCATTTGCCGTTGGTGGTATGCGGTGGCCTCCGGACCGAAGGCAACGCCGGAAGTCCTCGGAAGACGGTGATTTTGTTTTTCATTGAGTGTTTTGAAGACAGTGCTTGTGTTTGAAGTTTGAACCCAGCAGAAGTCAGGCTTTTAGCAAATTACCTACTGATTTGAAGCGTTAATCATGACTGAGACAATGGCACATTTCACGGTGACTCTACAAAGACATGATGGCCGTGGACAGATTCTCCAATTTCGTGACGATTTTAATAGTTCCTGTGCCCAGCCCCCCACCTAGTGTTTGACATTCCTAAGTGATGACGTCACCAAAGTCCCGGCCCGTGGCCTTCAACATACCTAAGAGCCATGGGCGTAACGACCACTGGGTACACTGGTTACACTGTACCCAGTAAAATTCAAAGGCCCAAAATTGACTGGGTACTGTAACCAGTAAAAATTGAAGAACTTAACATGAATTTATTTAGTTTTAGATGTGTGGAGAAGTCAATAGGTCAAATATTTTTTATATACAGTTCAAATATTTTTTCTTCTTCTTTTCAAATATAAAAATAAACATAAAGAAAACCTTTAAATTGAGTTACAATCAGAGGAAGTTGCAGTCACTTTGCATTGGTAAAGAATGTGCTGGATTAAAATTAAAAAATGTAAAGACTGACTTAAAACCCTATTACTGTCGGGGGGGCCGAATCGGCCCCCCTTGAGGTTTTTCGAGTACGGGTCATTCATAACTCAACTCAGAATCTTCAAACTTGCTGGCTTTTCCTAACATTTCTTGCGCATCGATTGGTGTACTTTTTTTCCTAATTGAATTTTATTAGGAGGGGTCCAGGACAGTTTTTTTAGGGGGGCGTGTTCGGCCGTTTTGACACAAAATCTTTGCATTGTTCAAGCACGTCATAGAGAGTTGTTGTGTTGAAATCAAGTGTTTAGCCAAAAACAGAACAGAAAAATGGGTAGAGAATGGGTTTGCTTTTTAAGATGGCTATCTCGAAATTTCAAAATTTTTGAATTCTTGAAAATTCATTTTTTTTTTACGTTATTTTTTTCACCAAAAATGATGCAAAGGTTTTTATTTTTCAAGACGTTTAACAAAAACTGGATTGGTAATGTGAGAGCAACATGCCAAATAATAAATGTTGTTGAAGTTCAGAGGTGATATCTAAATATTTGAAAATTGACTGATGTCAGGTCAAATGCCTATCCTTCCATAATAAGAATATGGTGAAATGAAAAAGCGATGGTTTAACTACAGTGCATCAATCCACATTAATTTCAGTAATCGTATCGTCATATTAGGCCTTCTTGAATGAAAAGGGACGATTTTTGGTAGTCAGTGTACCTTTTTGAGAAGGTCATTTCAAGGTCACCAACACCTTTTTATAAATAACTCTGTGACAAGAACATTCATAGAGACTGCACAAATGGTTCAAAATGTTTTCTTTCGTCAATCGCGTTCTTTTGATAGCGATTTTTGGACGACTTACGTCAACCTTGACCTTGACCTTGAACTTGACTCCGGGGTCAATTTTCGATTTGACAAAGTTGATATGATTCGAACAGCAATGGAAGAAGAGAACACGGATGGTACCAAAAATAAGTGCTGCATTGATACTGTAGATAAAAGTTATTGAACGAACAAACTTTGCTGAAAACAAGGTTTGTTTAACATTGTTGTTTGAACCTCGTACAGTCAAACCATTGACCTGAGGTGCATTTATGATGCATTAACGGGTGATACCAATTACAACCGCTTTAAGCAGTGATTTTTCGGGAATTTCCTCCTAGCTCTCCATAGTTTTCCGGGAGATAATTGGACAAGGTTCCTGAAATATCATGTTTTGGGACAAAAAATATTTTTAATTGACGTCATTTGACCTTGAAGATAATGGACCCATGGTCACTAAAATTTGACAAATATAGAGTTCATCATTGTTCCGCCTTTATGTCACACACTAAGTTTTCATAGTTTCTACTCTTATGGCAGCGGAGGATTTAAGGGGGGCCCGAATAAGCCCCCCTCCGACAGATTCGATAACTTTTCATCCCTCCAGGAATTAGGGTTAAGACTATTTTCAAATCATGGCCATGCGGGCCGACAATGGTTTGAGGCTCAGCTATTTGGCTACCTTTGATATTGTTGCCATAGAGTATTCAAATACACTTTTTATTGAATGTCATGCAATTTCTGATGATCTGTATATTAGGGGTGGCAAAGCATGTAAAGAATATTGCCTATCCTTTCCAATTTAAGCAGCCATGAAGCCATGTGTCCATGGTGGATATTTGAAGGCGACAGTAATGTAGTTTTCCTTTACGTTTTCCGCTACCGAAACAGATCAAAAAGACGCAGAACCATAGGGGCAGCTGTCTCAGCTGCCCTCACAACGTTTTTTTAGTGGGGCGGCCCGCTGCCATTTTTGAGGGCGAATATTGTGGTTATGCCTTTGTCATCTGCATTCCACAGCAACCTGCCACTGAGCTTTTACCCTCCGCTTAACGGGGGAACGTTTTTCTCAGACTTCGCCGTACGGGGAGCTGACAGACCCCTTTTAACTTCAACCAAGCTAACATAGAGCAACGCGGTAACAAAACTAGCATATTGCCTGTCATGTGAGAAATGCAATGGTTGTATATTTTTTGTTTTTCAAGGTCAGCGGGTGACGCTTCCAGGTTAAGTCAAAAGACGAATATTGACGACCATGTCCAAAATAACGATTTTTGCTCAGACGTCGTATAATTAAAGTGTGAAAATAAAAATGATTTGGTAAAGCGTCAAGTGTTTCCAAAAGTCAAAAAGTCTTTTGAATTAGCTTACTGACGTATTGCGATTTTGTTAGGTCTGGGGTTCGTTAATGACCTTCTTAGAAACGAAAATCCGTCCACTATGAAGAAAATTGCTATGGGCGATTAGCATTAGCAACCTCGGACTCGATCACGTCGGGGGAAAAAATTGTCACTTAAACCTCAAAATTAGAAAGTGAATAAATGTTAACAAAATGCTTTTTCCCAGGACCAGTTTCGTCTCAAAAAGACAAAAAAGTACTCGTTTGTTCGTATATGGTCAAAAAAGTAAAAAAGTAAATTAAAAAATGACGTCATAAGATTCTTACACTTCGGAAGCCATCACCCAGTCAAAATAAGAGATATTGCTTTCAAATTTGGTTTGAGTTTCGTCCATACTAAGTTCTCTCAAATGTATTCCGTTTTTTAGCATCTTTGAAAGATTTTATTTTCGATATTTTTGTTGTCAAAAACCCAAAAGTTTGCGAATCTAAGACTGCCGTTTGAAAAAAATGTAGATTTCTATCTTATGTTTTTTTTTACAATTTGCGTTAAAACTCTATTTTCTACGATCTTTCCATATTTACCGCTTTTTACAGCATGACGTCACTTAAACGTCATTATCTCCAAACACCAATTTTGATAACAATTTACAGATACGTATATTTGTTGTAAAACTCAGCTGCTAAAACTTTCAGCTGGAGCGCCTTTCATGTGTAAACAAGTTATTTCATAAAATCTCAGGGGCTGTCACCCCGTAACGAGGGTAAATAAAATTTAAAGGTGAAAAAATACCTTGAGGAAAACACTGAATTGATCGATTCGTAATTTCAGATCATCATTTCAGTCTTTGATTACTAAAATTTGATTTGTTGATATTTCAGTGAATTCGGTGTGGTGACGTCGCCGGTGGTCCCGTTCGCGTTCACGCTCAGCCGGTCCATAATAATTTGACAGCTTAGTTTGATGACGTTACCAAAATAGTGCTTAGCGCCTCGTTAACGCAACACAATTGAATGCGATTGCTATTGTTTTGCAATCGCTATCATGTAAGGAGCTAGCCCATTTACCAGTGGAGCATTTCGTCAATTTGTGTTCTGAGCCGAAGCGAAGCGAGTGGTTCACGTTTTACGTGGATATGCCGGCAGACTCACTGAGCCAGCAAATCAACGTTAGCAGGCTCCGCTTGATTCGCTGCGGCTCAGGAGAAAAAATGGCGAAGTGAATAGTGATTCACCGAATCGTGTGAATTCACCGAATATAGTGAATAACTGCTGATTCACGGACATTGGGCGTTGTAATACATGTTTATCGGTTCGTTTATTGTCTAGAGCGCGAATAATGCCGTATTAGAACAATGTTGGTTTCATAGAGCTCGAAGAATTAAGGTAGAACCGGAAATGAATGTGTTACATAGCAATACATGGAAAGTGGTTCGGATTTTTTGTCTTTGAAAGGTCATAATAGTAGCTTAACTGGTAAACTTAAAATGTGGTACAACATACTATCATCGAACAAGTTGTAGCTACATATTCCGGTTTTTGAAACATCTGAAAACTTCTGAAAATATATTTTTTCTCATAAAATAATCAGAAGAAAAGTGAGACTTCAGTTTAATAGCTGAGTCTATTGCAGTAAAAGTCACGTCTCAATAAAGCAGCAGTGAACGCAGCGGTGTCAATTTTCCAAAACGATTGGGTGGCCCAACAGGGCGGAGCAAGGGGGCATACATCAGGGCCATGGCTTCACCATAACGGCTGTAAATAACACATTTGCTTATATTTAAATAATATAAAATAATAAGTACAAAGTAACTTGTTTTCGATAACTTCTTGATGTAAGAATAAACGTATGTAAATATGAGTTTTGGCCTTCTGTAAGAGGACGCCCAAAATCAAAGCTTTTGGGCAGGCCTCCGACCGACCAAAGGTGCCTGGCTGCACTGGAGCCGTGGGCCCCGGTATGGGCGAACTATGTTTGTTGTTGTTTGTTGTTTATTTCGATAATGGCATGATGTATGACATGAAATATGGCGAGATTGCAGCACAAGTAAAAAACTTTATTCGAGGCGCTCTCAACAAGTTACGAAAATTAACACAGTTAATGACGCCACCAGACACATCCGGAACCCGCCCCAGTCCCGGTCCTAGTCGGACGGGCGCAACGCCGCCGCCGTGCCTGCGCCGGCCTCCCGCGCAGCACACCATCTACCTCTTCCTCACTGCGCGAGGTGCCGCCACCTACCGGCGGCCACGCACGGCCCGAAGCAGTCACGTCCGCCAACCATCAGCTGCTCGCGCCCGGCCTAAACAAATCGACTGGTCCTGAGAATGAATTTTCAATTTTTGAAAAATATTTGCTATCTGCTGCCCTGTATGCTGGTTCAGATCATCACCACTCAGGAGAATACTGAGTTGCTGGTCTTGGGGGAAATGCAAAATTTAGGATAATAAGTGAAGTTCGCGGAGCATTACAGTTCTGGACTGAAGATGAGAGGACGTTGAGACAAAATGTTTTGTACTTTGTCTGGGTACCACACAAGCAGAGGACTGGCTTAGTTTGAGTTTGAATTGGGAAAATATGTGCAATTGAGGTTGACATCTCATTTCATCTGCATGCAGGATATTCCCAAGTCTGGGTCCAAAGTTGTGGTACATTGCAGGCACAGCTGCACCACAGCGCCGGTGTATTTCTCGTTTAAAGGAACGAGACGACTGGAGGGATGTTACTTCAAGTGGGAGATGGTTCCATTTCCTCACAGTTGATGGGATGAAGGAGTTTTGGTATGACGTTGTTCTGTTTGGAGGGAGTGTGAGTGTCATCGCGTTGTGTAATGGACGTCCTGTTTTGTGTGTGCTCGTGTATCAGGCCAGGAGGCCAGTAATACTGGTTGGGAGTTGGTGTTGGTTGTGTGTAAGTGAATGGAATACCGTCAGTTTTATGCATGTCTCTTCGTGTTTAGTGTGGGTCACCTAATTCATTAGAGTGTCTGGGTCTGGTCCCTGTAAGAGTGCTCCGGGTGATCAGTCTGGCTGCTCTGTAGATAAAACATGAGGCTTTGATGTAGGTTGCCTCGCATAGGGAGTGGCGACAGCCACTCAGCTTCATGATGCGGCTGTATACAATAAGCTCAAACTGATACAAGTGATTAAAAAAGAAAAACTCGGCATTTTTGTTTTTTTTTTTGGGGGGGGTATATTTAGGACAGGACTAAAAACTTTTCGTCAGAAAGTGTACCCAGTAACTTTGAGATCGTGGTTACGCCCCTGCTAAGAGCCAACGGGGAGATGCGTTTTTGGGGGATGATCTCCTGAAGACCCTACTGGGAAAATGTTGGCTTCCCATACCTTTATGGATTTGTGGAGATGTACAGATTCCAGAAAATGGGTCAGTTTGGTCAAATAGCCTCATTTAAAAATCATCGGTCCTACAGCATTAGTGCACTCTTGGCCGAATATAGTGAACCCATAGGCTTCAGTATCAGTGACGTCATGATCTGCCTAACCTTATGTTCTAGTAACCTTGCCTGTGCCGTCTAATCATTCGTGGATGAGGCGGCTGTGAACTGTTTGCCTCTGTGCTAGGAAGAGGTGACCCCGGACCCGAGAGGCGTTTAATGCTCTTGAGCGCCCAGAACCTGCCTCGGTCGAGCTTCTCGACCGTCTCGGAGCTGTGTTTCTGGATGAACTCTCACGGTGACCTGCAGTCTCTCAGATTTGATCCCGTCGCCCAGTCGCTGAACCTTTTCCCTGAGAAACTGCTTGGCCGGGTGACTGCTGTGTTCGGCACGCAGGCCCCCCGACTCGCACATGTTCCATTATGAGCCGGTAAGACAGGAAGAACAGGGCGAACAGGGAAGAACAGGGAGCCCATGTCTGGTAGTTAGAACCCTGATGCTGATTTATAGATGTTATCATTGCTTACATAGCATTGTAAGAAAATAATCAGCATCGGTAATAACTAATTCTGGTGAACGGATGATTGTTTTTATAACACACAACAGAGTACATATGCTTTTTGTTGAATTTCTACTTTGTATCCCTATTTGGTAACGATAGCTTTCCACTCTGATTCTGAATTCCAAAGAAACCCTACGACCTGATTGTGACACTAAAAACAATTGTAATTTAATTATGTTCCTGAAACAAAAAGCATTCTGTATCATAAGGAACCAATGCGTAGGTTAATGTTTCCGACGTTTCAGTGGGCTTACCAGTAAAAGAGTCTCTGTACACTGTTTTCACTGGTCGTATGTCTTTAAGGATGAAGCTCTTCAGACGAATGTCTTGCTCCCATGTGATACCAGTATGATGCCACTGGAGAACCATCACTTTGTCTGTGTACATGTCTGAAAATATAAAGGTCGATCTATAGTGATTTATGCTGGCACTTCAGAAACGTAGAAACGCATTACTAGGCTATTCCTTGTATACACCCTTGCTTAACCCTATTAGTGGCAGGCTCCCGGCTACCCCTATTAGTGGCAGGGGGGCATATTCGACCCAGAGATCTGCGATCTACCCGTCGATTTTCAACAATCAAACGGCGGTCGAATCACTAACATGATTCTACATTTCTAAAAAAACGAATTTATAAATATTAAATAGGGGCAACGGGCCCAAAAAGTACAACAAATAGAGTATTTTGATCAAATACAGTGCCTTGTTTTATCAACCGATTTTAATGCATCAACTTGATCGATAAGAATATGAGTACGCAATTGATATCTGATACGATTGTTAAAAAATCAAATCATAGGCGTGTGCAAGGTCACTAAATTGGGCGAAGTAAAAGCGTAAATTCAACGTTTTTTGATGTTTTTTTCTGAACAAATGCAATAGTTTCGTTTTTTTAATCCGCTACAAAATAGATAATTAAGCATATCTTTTTGTACATAGGCGTGCCAGGTTACGAAAAAGGGAGCCAAAATACAAATATGATTAGCAGTCATGCTTTTCTACACGAATATAACTCAGTTCTGGTCATAGATAGTCCGTTTGCATGCTTGCAAATCATCATTAGGCGTATCCAGGATCCACTTTGGGGGAGGTGCACAAACCTTTGATAAAAAAAAATCCCGCTTAATTAATACTAACATCAACAATTATTAAAGTTTGCTTCAATTTTCAATTCACATAAGTTACTCCGTTTTTACCCTACTGCTCGCCTATTCTCTTCAAATGTTTCAAAAAGGACCCCTGGTGCTTTTTCAATCGTAAACTGCGTATGTATGTCTTGAGGGCATGCATAAAGCTTCCTTGTATAATATGACCAATTTTTTATTCCTGAGCGCGCCTCTGAATAAAATGTATATTCCTCTCCTGGACTCATGTGTCCATAATTCATTCTCCAACTATCTGTTTATTGCACCGTAATCGAGGATATATCGTTACTCACTATGCAAAGTTTACCCCAATTTTTTCTGTGCCTGGACACGCCTTGGCGAACTCAGACGTAATAATTATGCGAAATATGAAGGAGAACTTCTCCGCATCTTCATAGTATAATCGCAATATTATAATTGCTTGATTGAGTCAGCTGGCGTTTCATACTTTTTGGCAATCCCCCTTTTTCAAGTAGCCTGAAACGCCTCTGCCGTAACAATACAGGTATATATGAACAACCACTTAATTTGAACTTATTTTGAATCCCCTGTAAGCTATGCAACTTCTTCATTCTGAGCTCAGTAGTCATAACAAAACAAAAGCGTAGGTTCATATTCAAAATGTGCAAGGCTTCCGCAAGCGTCTCTGATACTCTGGTGTCACTGGTGATGTCTTTCAGGATGAAGCTCTTCAGACGAATACTCGTTCCGTTGATTCGGTATGGGTGCCACTGCAGAACCAATGACTTTTGTCTGGTCATATCAGAAAATATACAGGTCTTCTATAGTCGATTATGCAGTGCTTCAGTAAGGAAACGTGTACTTTTAAATCACCGTATTTTCGACTTACAATTTTCTTTTGAATATTGCAAACTAAACATGACTATTGCGTCAGTGCACTTAAAAAAGTAAAATGCGTATTCAGTCATTTAAATTGTCAACAACTTAAGCATCTTTCATAATAAAACAGCAATAATGGCTACGCGGCTCGACTTTGAAGCTTACTAGATTTGTGAGTTACCGTCTAACACATAATACTTTTCAAGCTCAAAGTGTCGGCGAACTCGAGGCTCGCTTGGGCGGGTACTTGGACTTAAGTTCGCCAATTTTGGCAGCCAGACTGGATTGAAAGCACGAATAAAAAATGTAGTGCGAAGCACAGCGGTACCAAACGTCTTGGAACAGCGAAGAATAAACACATATGCATACAGATATGCGGTTATAGATTGTACAGGTGC
>VOPJ01009724.1:37158-55284 GCA_014673585.1 Semibalanus balanoides
GGGGGGGGGGCTTTTTTGCACCCTCGTTATCTTCCGAACCAATAACCGCAGCGAGACGCGCTAGTCGGCAATCGAACCCTAGTGGAAAAGTCCTGTAGGATTCCTGTAAGAAAGTCCCACACAATTTATGAAGGATCATTTTTAAGGATTTCTGTAGGATTCCTGTGCGAAATTGATACAAGGATTCTTGTAGGAATTCTGCACAGGGTCCTACAGGAATCCTTCACAGTGTCCTACAGAAATCCTTCACAGGGTCCTACAGAAATCCTGCACAAGGTCCTACAAAAATCCTCGACAGGGTCCTACAGGAATCCTTCACAGGATCCTACAATAATTGTCCTACATAAATCCTTCACAAGGTTCTACAGAAATCCACGACAGGGTCCTACAGGAATCCTTCACAAGATCCTACAGTAATCCTCAATGAGCTCTCACATCAATCCTTCAAAGGTGTGGGAGGATGATTGATCAATCCTTCTGTGAGATCCTGGGATCCTGTTGGACTGCTCTGGTGGAGATCCGCAATCCTGTAAGGAGGGGGGGGTGGGGGCTAGGGAGTTCAATCCTGCAAGGGCTACTCAATTGCCTTGACAAATACATATGTAATAAAAGTAATATTTACAACAGTGTCCAATACAAACACCACCGTGTGCCAGGCCACTGGCCGGCACAGACTGACAGGAGGAACAGAGACTTTGCAATGATCACTGGACAAAACTATGCACACAAAAACGCAACGGTTTCCCTAATCTTCATAGATCACACATATATCTCAATTCGAAATATGTTACACGACACTGCACAATGATTATCTACAATCGCTTCCCCAGCGGCAACTTTCTGTCACTTCACTGCAACTTCCTGTCACTGCAGGGCACATTTCCGTGACCTTTCACCACAGCCCTGGCGGCTGTCACCGGCAGGGCACCCTTCCGTGGCATTTCACCAAAACCCCGAACGGCCTGTCAGCCCACAGACACTGTGCCATCGCACCGGGAGCTGTCACCCGGCCTTGTGCATCGACCAGCCCGGTGGCTGGTCAAGCGTTCCCCGACTCCGTCTCGCCGCTGGTTGGTGTTGCATGATGACAGCCGGGACAGCTGTGCGTCAGTCCCGGCTGTCCGCTTGCGCTGCTCCTGTTAGCACAGCAGTCGGCGATCGCGTCACCACTACACTGCTCTCTTCTGGCGCTTAGAGCTGAAATAGCTTGTAATACAATGCGAGTCACATCCTCCCGTGGTGACGCTGGCTCAACTACTCTCCGTCCCTTCACACAGTGGCGTCTCGCTCCCCCTGGTGCCCCAAACTGCGTCCGGGTGGCTAAAAATAGTTCGGGCCGGCGCGCCGGCATGCCCTCTCTGACACAGGGGAGGGAGGGGGCAGCCGGCCCGAACCCTCTCTTTTCCCGTCCCCTCTGCCCGTCTCATACAAACACCACCGGGTGCCGGACCACTGCACTGGCCGGCACAGACTGACAGGAGGAACAGAGACACCCGATGGATACCGGACACACACGTGCACACAGTAACACAACATAATCCTATAGGATATCTGTGCGAGGCTGTAACTCATTTGTGGGATATTATGGTATTGTTGAAATGCTATGTGTAATTGGGATTCCCGTAGAACGTCAATATTTAAATTAATTATTTTGTAGGACCTCTCTGTGGGACTTCATAATCCAGCTGGAATTAATTATGTGAGACTTCCAGAGTCCTGTAGGATAACTGTGTGGACTTACAAAACAGCATACAGGATTTCTTTGTCCCTCAGGGGAGTCCACAACATTCTACTGGTTCCTGTAGGACATATATTTGTGACTTTAAGTCCCACACAAAACATCCTACAGGATGTCATAGTCCTTCAGGAGAGTCCGCGAAATCCTGCAGGATCCTGTAGGACAACTGTGTGGGTCTTAAAAGTCCCACACATATATCCTACAGGAATTCATAGTCCTTCAGGGAAGTCCACGAAATCCTACAGGATCCTGTAAGATTTGAGGGATTCCGTTTAAGTCCTACAGGACTTTTTCACTAGGGGAAGCTCTGAATGAGACCACTCTAAAGCGTACACGATTTTTGATAGATGAAGTCAGATGTCAAATCACAATCAGGTCCTTGGACAAAGTTAGATATTTGATTTGTGTGTCATACTTTTCATCCAAAGCGGCGTATTGAGACTATTATAACATAAAGTTTCTCGTATCAGCAAAGGTAAAATTAAAAGCTTAAGTCAAAATCAAGATCAGGTAAAATCAGGTCACTATTGGCAAGGGATCTTGCGACACATGTTGCATTTGTTATCTTCCACACATAACTCGATTGTAGCTGGCATTTGCAAACCTAAGTTGATATAAGGTCAAGGTCAGGACATAAAAGTTCAAAATTAGAAATGGATAAATTTAAAGCATAATTTTTTTATTAACTAGTTCTGTCTCAACAAAACAGTGGTACCATTCAGTTGTATGTATCTGGTCGAAAAAGCCTCCAAAGCGTACTTAAAAAATGACGTCATGAGGGACTCATACAAAGCGAGCAATCAGTGATTCAAAAATTTAGATATTGGTTCAAAATTCGGTTTGGGTTGTAGAAGAAGCGTCGATACCGACGTATTTGTAGACAGAAGGTATCGTAAATTTGGTGTTTGGGAGAGACCGCTTCAGTCCGACAGAACTATTGCGCAGCCATGGGATAAAGGAGAAGGGGTAAAGTGGGTAAAAATGGACCGCTGACTAGGCAGCCGCCCATGGACAGGCCCTTCCCTGCAGGAACAAGATGCGAGGAGGGCCCACGACACGCAGACGAACACCACTCCCGGGGGACGGCTCGAGGGCCGTCACTTGCCCGGTGGCCAGCGGACACCAGACCCAGATTAACGTCGACGTGACAGAGGATATAGGACCGGGCCCAGTGGTGCACGCAGGGGAGGTCAAAGGGGTCAGCTGACCCCCCCCCTCCGAAATTTATGAGGGGCCCGCATCAAAAGAACCGTATTCTGGCCCATACTTAGCGGGGAGGGCCCCGGTCTGGGAAGACCTGATCGAGGCAGAGGCCCGGTGCTGGAAAAAGCGTGACATGGGCCCGGTCCTTGCGTATTATTGATGCAGGCCCGTTTCTGGTAGTGGCCCGGTTTTGGTCAGGCCCGATCGAGGCAGGGGCCCGGTGATGACAGAGGCGTAGCATGGGCCCGGTCAGGACAAGGGCCTGGTCACAACAGGGCCCGGTCTTTGCATATTCTTGAAACTGGCCTTTTTCTGGTAGGGGCCCGGACTTGGTCAGGTCCGATCGAGGCAGGGACCAGGGGCTGGCAAAGGCGTGATATGGGGCCCGGTCAGGACGAGGGCCCGGGTCCTTGCGTATTATGTATGCGGGCCCGTTTCTGGTAGGAGCCCAGTCTTGGTCAGGCCCGATCGAGGCTGGGGCCCAGTGCTGACAGAGGCGTGGCATGGGGCCCGGCCAGGACGAGGGCCTGGGGGCCCGGTCTTGGTCAGGTCCGATCGAGGCAGGGGCCCGGTGCTGACAGAGGCGTGGCATGGGTCCCGGTTAGGACGAGGGCCCGGTCACAACAGGGCCCGGTCCTTGCATATTCTTGATACGGGCATTTTTATGTTAGGGGCCCGGTCTTGGTCAGGTCCGATCGAGGCAGGGGCCCAGGGGCTGGCAGAAGACGTGATATGGGGCCTGGTCAGGACGAGGACCCAGTCAAATTAGAGCCCGGCCCTGGCATATTATTGATGCGGGCCCGTTTCTGGTGGGGGCCCGCACTTGGCCAGCCGATGCGACGGCAGGAGACCGGTGGGTAGAGGTGTGTCATGTGGCCCAGTCAGGACGAGGGCCCGGTCACAAGAGGGTCTGGTCCTTGTATATACGGGCCCCTTTCTGATAACGGACCGTTCCTGGTAGAGGCCCGATCGAGGTAGGGGCCCGGTGCTGGCAGATGCGTGATATGGGGCCTGGTCAGGATTATGGCCAGGTCACAACAGGGCCCGCTCCTTGCAAATGCTTGATACGGGTCCGTTTCTGGTAGGGGCCCGGTCTTGGTCAGGCCCGATCGAGGCAGGGGCCCGGTGCTGGTAGAGGTGTGTCATGTGGCCCAGTCAGGACGAGGGCCCGGTCACAAGAAGGTCCGGTCCTTGTATATACGGGCCCCTTTCTGATAACGGCCCGTTCCTAGTTTGTTTGTTTGTTTGTTTGTTTGTTGTTTATTTCGATAATGGACATGATGTATGACATGATAATATGGTTGGATTGGCACAAAAGCAAAAACTTATCTCGAGGCCTCTCCCCAGAGTTACAAAAATAAACCACATAATGACCGCCACCAAGACACATCACGACACACCGAGCCCACCAGTCCGGTCCGTCAGGTCGGACGGGCCCCACGGCCCGCGTGCCTGCGCCGGCCTCCCGGCGCAGCACATCATCTATCTCCTCCTCACTGCGCGAGGTGCCGCACCTACCGGCGGCGCACGCACGGCCCGAAGGAGTCACGTCCGCCAACCATCAGCTGCTCGCGCCCGGCCTACACAAATCGACCGGTTCGGATAATTAATTTTTTAAAACATATTTGCTATCTGCTGCCCGCTATGCTGGTTCAGATCACTTCCACTCAGGAGAATACTAATTTCCTGGTCTTGGGTGAAATCGCAAAAGTTTAGGATAGTAAGTGAAGTTTCGATGAGCATTACAGTTCTGGACTGAAGATAGAGAGGACAGTTGAGGACAATTTTTTTTTTTTGTATTTATTTCGTTGATCGCCAACAGAGCTACGCTCCACTGACAGGCGAAGTCATGAAGATAAGATACATACAATAATACAATACAGCACACATATCACATCATGCACACGCCTTGAGTCTATCAGTGACAGACTACAGGGTTAAACGTAATTGGAACACTTGTTCTAAAAGCTCCAAAACTTCATAAATATTTCTGCGTTAAGGGCCCTGCTAAAAGGCATTCATTATTGCTCTACATACCGGCAGAACATCCACAGTCCACCAGTTTTCTTAGCCTGCTCGAGGCACGGGAAAAGAGAAACGTGCGGGTCGATCGGAGGCGGCACGTGCAGGGGAACGACTCGAGCAGGACCGAGAGTCCACTTTTTCCAGCAAGGATGTTCTTCAAGAAGAGCAGATGCAATGCTGCACTCTGCGTGATGCTAAGGAAGAAATTTTTTTAATGGAGCAGAGGGCTACCATAAGCAAGAGAATTAGCGTTGTCGGAGGATGTATGAGTAAGAAGCCAAATGAATAAATTTTTGTGTTCCGCATCTCGATAACCGCACCGTGTGGGTTGGCGCCCCTTCAGACACACGCTTACAGTAATTCCTACAATTGAACGCACGTTCGCAAGTAACGCAGCTTGCACTGCGTCCGGTTTGAATTTTTGAAGTGTAGTCACCCGGACTTGAAGAAACGATAAGGAGGACAAGCGGCTCGGTTGGCCTACTGACTATGTCAGCAGCCTGTGATGCAAAGGTTGTTTTTGAATCGAGTCTGTTACGAGCCTGAGGTCACTAATTTTTCTGCTTACATTGATCCATTCGGTACTATTTATAATAAGTTTGGTTTCTGGACGGGTGCACGCCTGAGAGTCATCGTAAACTAGTTTGCATTTTTGCAGGGTTAAGATCAATCCCACGCTGAGGACCACGCTGACAAGATGAGACAGATCCCTGCTGCAGTAACAGTCCGTTCATGGGGAGTGATTTGCGGATTTTTTTTTTAAGCATCGTCGGCATACAAAAGGCAAAGCCGGATCCATGTTGTCGTAGAATATTATGAACATCGAAAAAGAGAAGGGGTGCCAAAAGTGATTCCTTCGGAACGCACGGAGGTCAACCGTTTTCCAGTCGGGTTTGCGTTGACGATAACTCTCTGCGTCTATCAAGACAGATACGAGACGAACCATTCCAATGGCAAGTCCCTTCCAAGTGATAGGAGTGTTTTTAGCTTTTGGTGAATAAGGAGCGTAATGGTTGACGCTCTGAAAGGCGGCCGAATAATCAGTATAAATGGCGTCCGTCTGATATCCGTCGGATATGGTCTCACGCGTACTTTAATTTTAAAATTCGTGCTGCACGAACGCCTAGGGATAAACCATTCGCTGCTGCTGGTCAAAAACCGGTGTTGAATGGGGGACAGCCTCGTCATACAAACTCGTTCCAGTTCTTCCCGAAGGAGGGCAGCACGAAATATAATCTGTAATTTTGATGGCTCTTTTTTGTGCGCCTTTTTTGTAGTAATTGGTATGATGTTGCCTGCCCCTCTCCGCGGGAAGACACCGAACCCACTGACATGTTACAAAATTTTCGTAATCGGAATCAGCCAGCTCCGTTGGCGCACCTCCATGATTATGCGAGCACTGATATTATCTGTCCAACATGCTTGTTGGTGACTGGACAATGGGTGAGCGCAGCTTCGCCAGCGCCTCAAGAAACACTTATGCCGACACATGTTTTCGACTGGGTAGCTCGGGGTAATGAGGAGGGTTCTGCATCACCGTGGATTAAGTAAAACTTTGGCTGCGAATGCCTCATTCAGTTGCGTCAGCGCGTTCCAGGTCATCCGACACGAGTATACGATCAGAGTTATAGAGTACCGGCGATACACATGATTTCTTAGTTATACATTTCAAAAACGACAAATAACGTTTTGGGCTTATCTTAAAATCGTCGGTGAGCTTCCGCAAATATTTAAAATACGTAGAGCCAGACACAGATTTAAAATCACGTCTCTGTCCGTGAACTCAGCCTGGGTCGCAGGGGTAGGGTTTCCACGCAGCCGCCGGGAAGCCGCCTCCTTCAGTCGGAGAGCGGTCCGCACCGCACCATCAAACCACGGGGGTAGACGGCGCCGGACGAGTCACCGTGGGGACGTGGTCGGCGATGCTGACTCAAGAGGGTGTAGAAAGTGTCCACTGATTTCGTCGACTCCACGTTCATTCCGTAGCCCAGCGGGATAGCGGAGAGACTCCGCGCAGGGCGTCAAAATCGCCCCGCCTTGTATGTTAGGGCGTAGCAGCGATTGACCACAGGCCGACGGCTAAAACCGCAACCGCTGAGGGTGGCGATTGTCTCCCTGTGGTTCGAGACGAGCAGGCCGTCCCGCACGATGACCTGCGCCGACATGCGCCTGGTCAGCACTAGGTCGATAATGTTCTCGCCCCTAGTGGGCTGGCACACCCACTGCTTCAAACCTAGTAAGTCACACATGTCGACAAATTTAGCTGCACGGTTCGTCGCTCTGCGCACGTCAGGAGCAGCGCCGTCCGTGACACCGGCCGCCGGAGTCCAGTGTAGCTCAGGTACATTGAAATCTCCGACGGCGACTACTCTGCAGTCCGGTGGTTGCACCGCCGACAGGGCGGCGGCTATCCCGTCATCGCAGCTTCGTCGTCGGGAGGGCGGTAGCTAACGGCCAGCCGTCACAGAGGCCGCCTTGCAGCCGGACCAGCAGCATGCTCGGTGTCGGCGGTCGCGGCCAGACGTGCAGCGGCAGCACGACGTGCGACGGCGCAGGCCACGCCACCGCCCAGCGAACCGCGATCACGGCGGAACCAAGTGTGCTGGTCGAATCCGAGTTCCAGTTCCGAGGTGGCGACAGTGTCGTTGAGCCAGGTCTCGGAGAACGCTATCACGTCATAACGTTCGAGATCTGGTGCCCAGGCACGGAGGTTACCCAGCTGCTTCTTGAGGCTGCGAACGTTTGCATGGTACACGCTGATGGTGCCGGTCCCTGCCACCGGTGTCGCCACCTGCGCCGCCGCGTCGCCTGGGCCGGGATTCAACTCGATGTCGCCCGCGAGAACCAGTGACTCGCGACATAACAGCCGTCCGAGCTGACGAGTCGCGACGGTGTTACCACCGTAGGTCACCCGTGATCTGAACCAGCGGGTGGCGACCCGTGTCACACGGACACGAGACCCGCACACGAGTAGTAGCGGACCATCATCGCAGCAGCGGGCCACCGCCATTAACGACAGCAGCGCCAGGACAGCTGCGGTCTTCATCTCGACTTAGGTGATTGTCGAGAGATGGCGCCAGCGTCGCTCCGATTGGGCGTGACCTCTGCAGCAGTGGATAACACCGCGCCTCAAATGTCACCGGTAGACAAAGAGTGGCGCGCAGCCAGCACGCAACTGGTGCCCACTCAGGAGTTCCACAGAGCCAGAGAAAGGATTCACTGGCAAATCGCAGGCACTGTGCACTCACGAGACCACGGAGCAAAGCGTCACGATTGCCAACACTTAATTCCCCAGACAAAATGTTTTAGACCTTCGAATGGGTCACCTCACAAGCAAGAGGGACTGGATGTAGTTTGAGTTTGAATTTGGAACATATGTGCATTGAGGTTTGACATCCTCATTCTCAATCTGGCATGCAGGATATTTCCCCGTCTGGGTCCAAAGTTGTGGTACATTGCAGGCACAGCTGCACCACAGCGCCGTTGTATTTCTCGTTTGAAAAGGAACGAGATGACTGGAGGGATGTTACTTCAAGTGGGAGTTGGTTCCATCTCCTCACAGTTGATAGGATGAAGGAGTTTTGGTATGATGTTGTTCTGTTTGGAGGGAGTGTGAGTGTCATCGCGTTGCGTAATGAACGTCCTGTTGTGTGTGCTCGTGTGTCAGGCAGGAGGCCAGTAATACTGGTTGGAAGTTGGTGTTGGTTGTGTGTAAGTGAATGGAATACCGTCAGTTTATGCATGTCTCTTCGTGTTTTTAGTGTGGTGGGTCCACCCTAAGTCATTTAAGAGTTGTGTCTGGATGTGCGGTCCTGTAGATGCTCCGGTGATCAGTCTGGCTGCTCTGTTATGAAGTCTTTCAAGTCTAAGTGAATCGCTGGTTGTCAGAAGTCCGTCATTAACTACGTCACAGTAGTCAAATAAAGAAAGAATGTACACCGTGTAGATGTTGTTGAGAATGTGGTAGGATACGTGACAGTGGATAGAGAGGACCAAGAGCTCTGTTGATTTTAAAGGTAAGATCGTTTACGTGTTGGTGGGAAGGCGTTAAATCGGTTGATATAGTCAGGCCCAAGTGTTTGTGACTAGTTACGCAAGGGATTTGCTGGTCGTCAAGTACTAGCGCTGGTGGATTGTGTATGTTCTTATTGGTGAATGTCTGTTGTATTGTCTTGGAGCCATTGATTGTTATCAGCCAGTCGTTGCCGAACTGTTGTATGTTGCGTAGGTCTTGTTGGAGTGATAGTTGCGCGGATGTCGGTCATTGTGTAATGGGCATGTTATAGTGTGGTTGTCGTCTTCAAAGAACAAATGTCATTGCCAGTTTTGTCAGCCTATGTCATTAATAGAAAAGCCGAGAAGAGCTCCTAAAACCGACCCCTTGCGGGCATCCGGCAATAATGGTCCTGGGGGACTTTACTGGTTCCAACCTTGACTATCTGCTTTGCGGTTTGGAATAGATACGAGTTAACAGTCTAGAAGGGTTCCCGACAGGCCGCAGTATTCTCGCACTAATAGTAATCCTTTGTGCCAAAATCTTATCAAAATATTTGCTTATGTCTAAGTAAATGGCAGTAAAGTCATTGCCCTGGTCCAGTGCAGCATAAGTATTGTTGATGAGATATATTAATTGATTTTGTGTGTTGTGCCTGTGGCCTGTAACCGCTCTGCTTTTCCGAAAGCAAGTCGTTATCGATAAGGTGTTGATAGATACTCTTGTAAGATAAATTTTTTCTAGTATTTTTGAAACGCATGGTAGTAGACTAATTGGCCTATAATTGACTGGATCGGAGTTTGAGCCCTTTTTCTTAAAAGTAGGAATGATATTGGCTTCTTTCCAAGATGATGAAAAGACACCCTGCCTAAGTGACATATTAAATAGATTTGTCAGTGGCGTTTTGTATTATAGCAGTCATTTTTAACAATTTAGACGGAAGATTGTCGCTACCACATGATTTGTTGGGATCAATGGAATTTACCTAGTGCACTAAGGACTTCTTCTTCTGTGACGACAATGCTATTTAAAACGGGTGCTGTTTTTTATTAAATTTAGTTTTCCGAATGTTTTGTATGGTATGGCTTTCCGAGGTCAGAAACCCGCGGCTAAGCAGAGCTTGTTGCGCTGGTCCTGACCTCACCACCCGATCGCCAATTCCTGTTGGCCGACAGAATTTAGAAACGAAAGTTTTACGTTGCCGGACATACCTAACACGGTCCGCCCCGCTCGCTGACTTTACCTGGCCTTGAGTGTGACCGCTCCACCGGCCGCAGGGCCATCCCAGTCAGGAGGGGCAAATAGCGAGCGCCGAAGCGAACTCGAACCCAGGCTGCCACTACTGAGATAGTTCAGAAGACCAGTGCTCTCCCACTGAGCTATAGAGGCGGACCCAGGGACAGATAGGTCGTCAGTCTCGAGTCGTGATTGTCTGGCAACAAAGTCACCGAGTAGGTCAGCTTTGTCAGAGTCATGTGTCAATGGAGTTCCATCACACCCTATGAGTGGAGGTACTGTGTCAGTTCGTGATCGCCCTAGCATGTATTTAAGAATTCGATGATACTCGTGTGGGTTTTTCTTTGCTTGTAAGAGATTATTTACGGTGTTGCAAATGATTGTCCTTTAGTTGTTTGTTCAGGTTAGTAGTTGTATTTCTCTGGCGTCTCCAGTGGTCCCAGTAATAGTCAGTATTGTGTCTCTGGGCATGTCTGAATAGTCTCTCTCTTTTCCTCATTTCTCTTCTTAGAGCGGCATTGACCCAAGGTTTGTCATGCTCTCTAATCCTGACTGTTTAGTTTGGAATGGCTTCAGCAGCTGCTGCAAGCATTGTCTGAGTAAAGTTGGTTGTCGCATTGTCTATGTCATGGTCAAGTACTGCGTCCCAGTCTGTGTCTATGAGAAGCTGTGCAAGTTTGTCTGAGTCTATGTTTGCATAGTCCCATACAAGTTTATATGTTATTTTTGGAGGTGTATATGCTGCATTAAGATAAACAAAAGTGGGAAAATGGTCGATTTGAGAAAATGGGGGTAGAACTCCACTGCCTGTGATAGTGTTTGTGTTTGATGTGATGATTTAGTCCCTCAGATTTGCTGTGTTCTGGGTATGCGTGCATTTTTAGGCTGATCAATGAGTTGTATGAGTTTTGAAAGAGTGGACTATGTCTTTTCAAGTTGACTTTCAAATGGGAAAATGTTTACTGCGATTAGTGGAGTGGTCTTGACTAGATAGTTATTGCCTGCATTCAAATTCTGCCTAAAGGTATAAATATAGATGTTGGATTATTTATGCCTGTTGTCCCAATGCAAACTGCTCAAACAAAGTGCCAAAAAGTCAGACAAAAGTTACTTTGCAAGGTTGGGTGGTCAGTTAGCAGTCTATGAGATAATGATGACTTCATTTTGTATGCTAGTGAGAGAGACCAGATCACAGAGCGTGCAAAACTCCATCTAGCTCTAGGTCAGGCAAGCGTGTTGCGGCCAGCGCAGTTATAAAAAGAAGCTGCTACTCCACCATGTCTTGTCTATGTCTTAGTTTCATGGGTTCATGGAAGTTGTCTAGTATGTATAGGCTGCGGATGTACAGTCGTTCCATTATGTATGTTCCTGCTTAGCTAGATGGCGCTGAGGGTCGGAGCTACAATGGCCTCGTCCGAATTGTGGGAGTTCGTAGTTCTCTTACAGTGACAGGCCCGGCCGGACGTGAAACTGAGGAGGGAGGGGCCGTAGATCCAGCAGGCAGCAGTACCACTACAGTTTGAGAGCCCCACATGAGTCTGGACAGTGTGATCCTGGTCCGGACCGAGAGAGGAGGGTGAACCTGTCAAGCGTCCGTGTCACCCGCCCTTCTCTTCCTCGCCCCACCACAACGCCAGCCGCTCTGACGTGTCTTCAGGCCATTGTGAGATTGTGAGGTGGTCTGAGGTGCGACTTTATAGCTCAGAAGCCAGGGCTAACTCGCATGAATGGATATTTCAAATATTGCAAAAGTCTCTGTGTAATCAAAGAACATAATTGACCTTTTAACTCCCAATATCCTTATAATTGCATGAATCAAAAGAACGTAAGGCATTTCCCTGCTAAAGACAATTTCTGAATAAGTTTCACGTGTAAAGTGAAACTAAATTCATGGACTATAAACAGCTATAAGATATGATAGCTATAAGGACTATAAGTAGGCTATAAGACAGCAGCTATCTTTTATATGCAATAATCACAGGGTAGCTATGCCGCTGCGACCCGATTGGCCGAGTTGTCTAATGACGGCGGCCGTACTGGTACTCACAAGAGCAGTCGGCGGCCTGTGTTAAAGGATAGGCGGCGGGCACCCAGGCTGACATTTTACAATATATTGAGCGAACTACTGGTGGTAGCGCAAAATGGCTACCACCACAATGTTCCAAATTGAATTCAGAATAATTATAGGCGAAAATATTTTTTTTTCGTGCAAAAAAAAGGCCTAGAATCATTCTGCATTAAATTTGGAACATTGTGGTGGTAGTCATATTGCTATACGACTAGTAGTTCGCTCAATATATTGTAAAATATCAGCCTGGGTGCCCGCCCGCCTATCCTTTAACACATGGCCGCCGTACTGCTCTTGTGATCACCAATGTATGGCAGCCGTCATTTAGACCATGTGACTAGTGTAGGCTATAAGACAGCAGCTATCTGTCATCTGCAATAATTAATTGGATATAACGTCGCAGCTTGTAGCAAAAAATATGTTGTTGTCTGCAATGCCGCCACTGTTTGATCAGCTTTGTTTGCAAGAACATCATTTGTATTATAATTTCATAATGTCCTTATNCATGAATCAGAAGAACGTAAGGCATTTCCCAGCTAAAGACAATTTCTGAATAAGGTGTCACGTTAAAGTAAAACTAGATCATGTGACTAGTGTAGGCTATAAGACAGCAGCTATCTGTCATCTGCAATAATTAATTGGATATAAAGTCGCAGCTTGTAGCAAAAAATATGCTTTTGTTTGCAATACCGCCACTGTTTGATCAGCTATGTTTGCAAGAATATCATTTGTATTATAATTTAATGATGTCCTTATAGTGTCATCAAAGATCACATATTTTCCAATTTCATTGTCGAAAACAGTTTATTACATTGGACCCATGACACTGTCCGCTGATGCATTGAGTCGGATTACAGAAATGCAGATGTCTAATACAGCTCCGCAAAAGTATCAGAAGGATTGCAAACATTGCCACAAACCCTGCAACGTCATTGATATGGTTAGCTGATCCACTCTTCAACTACGGCGTTATTTAGTCAAGTGCAATTAAATACGGCACACGCACTGCAATTGAAATCAGGAGCGGATCTATAACTTTCTTTGGTTAAGGTCTGCTGGCCCGAGGGTGCCATATGTCCTCACTGACAGAAGTGGTATGGTCCAGAGGGGCGCCAATATGCAAATTATAATGCGGCATAATAACAGTGGCGTGCTCAGAAATTCACAAAGGGGCATGCATTAACCTTGAAGGGCACTACTACCTGTTCGTCGAAGGCGCCCCTCATGTTTGCTGAAATTCTGATTTATCATCATATTGTTGATGGATTTGGACATCTTGACCAAGGGAGGGTAGGCATTTGTATCACCCCTAACGGTATGTTCGTTGATTTAGGAAAACAACACCTTCGCCATGAGACAAGAAGACATTTTCTCTAAGATTTGCAAGCGGCGCCACGTTGTGGGGGGAAGGGGATGCAAATTGCTCTCCCTGTCGCAGTAAAAGAGCAAATATTTTTGCCTCTACCCCTATAATTTAAGGAGGCGCCATCAAAACAAAGGGAGGTCACTGGCGAATGTTTTTTTAAATATTGAGCAAGTGTCAATGGGGAGGCGGCCAGGGGCCATGTCCAGAGGGGCGCCAATATGCAAATTATAATTCGGCAGTCGTCGCTCATAAATTCACAAAGGGCAGGAAATAACCCTGAAGGGCGATACCTGATCGACGGGAGGGGCGCCACCAGTTTGTTTAACCCGTCACAGTGTAAGGGAAGGTTAGATGCCACCCCTCGGTTTTCCAGAGATAAGCTCACGTAAGTTATCAACAATTGTGCAACTGAAACTTGCGATCAATTGCACACATACTTCTGAATATTTTCGAAACTTCTAACTTGTTCGCATGACCAATGACTTGACCTTGTTTCTCAAGGTCTGTGTTTTGCGAAACTGGCGTCCCGTAGTAACAATCCTTGAAACATATGCAATTCCCGAGTGTTTGTTGTTCAAGAGTATATGCAAAGGTGTTTCTAGGTGACAGTTGTGGCTTCTGCAGAGATTGTGACCTCGATTGTTTTTTTGTTTTTTTTTTCTAACCGCCACCCAAGAGCAGGTGACCAGGAGTGCCCCCTCCCCTATCCCAGCGACTCAAAACACCATACAGAGGACAACGGAGGTCACTGACCTCCGATGACCTCAGATGTCTTTTTTCGTCTTCTGTCCGTTTTCATAATGCAGTTTGGACGCTGACCTTGTTATTAGTGGGAACTATTGCAATGATTATGTGATACACTGGGTCATGTGCGCTACAACGGTCAACCGAGGCTCACTGACGTTCCAGATGATCCTGGAACATGACCTTTTTAATTTGGCAGTGTATAGGTCATTTGCGAGCATGTTCAAATTATGGCGGTCTATTAGCAGTTTTAATTGTGTTCTTTTTCGATTAGCTCATAAGGTCCTCATTTTCACGCATTTAAAATTGATGAGAATTTTGGCTGTTGACATGACCTCAGAGGTCACCTAATGACCCAGGACCTTAAAATCAGATGGCAATGACTTCCGCTTGTCACAAGCAACTCGCTCGTTTTTTAATCGAAGCTCTATCTCAATAAGGGGCCAAACGCCAAGGGGGTTGTACTCCCCTACACGGTCACGCAGTGATCTTGCGCTACACGGGCGAGGATTAAATTCTCATTTATCATCGTATTATTGATGGATTTGGTCATCTTTTCTGAGGGAGGGCTGGCATTTTTATCATCTCTAACGGTATGTGGGTTGATATAGAAAAACAGTTTTTACCTTCGCCATGAGACAAGGGCGCATATTCTCTGAGATTTCCAAGCGGCGCCACGGTGTGGGGGAAGAGGTACCACTTGTCCTTCCTGTCTTGGAACAAAGGACAAACATTTTTGCCCTAACCCCTAAAATTTAAGAAGACCTCATCAAAACAAAGAGAGGTGTCCGGCGAAAGTTCGTAAATATTGGGCTTAAGGGTCCAAACGGAGGGGGGGTTCAGGGACCATGTTCCCTGTCCCCTTGGGACAACGAGGTCGGCGTGATTGGGACCTTAGGTACGGCTTAGGGACATAATGTTTGGTCTGAGGGGAACTCAAGTCGGCTGAAGGGGACCTCTCGGTCTGTTCCTGAGGAAGCCCTTGGGACGGTCTGAGAGACCACTGATTTCGGCCTTCAGGGGAAATCAGTCGGCTTGAGCTAGCCGCTAGATTCCTGCGGAACCCTCTGAACGGGCCTGCAGTCCGCGGCTGAAGGTTCTCAAACGAGACCTAGAGGGGCTCTCATTGGCTATAAGGGGGCCTACTTTGTCAATGATGCCATAGAGGGAGTAACTAGGACACCGGGTGGCAATAAGAACCAGGAGTAAGAATGTAGCGCCTGAAATAAATTAAGAAACACTATACATTATAGAGTTTTGATAATAATTGATTCTATGAATAATTAACGATATTGTATTGTATCATCTTCCATTCCATAGAATAAATTCTTACATTTATTAGAATTCACTATCCAGCAAATCTACTGAAGCATAGTCGCAATAGAATATTTCAGCTATCTTTGGAGCATAGTGACACGCGAAGTAATCAAAACAGCAAGCGCTTCTACTAGCATTATAGATGACGCTGCAGTCGCCACTTCCATGCTACGCCACAGTCGGTATTGGGCGCTCCAATATTTTTTAACCCCCAAGCCGATTTCACCTTTTTTGCCCAGAATATCGAAAAATGATAAATAAAAACGTTGTAGCCAAAGCTCATAGCTATACGTTGCAGAAGTCGGAATTGAAATATGTCCCATAGGTTACGAGCCAGACTCGTCTGAAAATCGTCCCTTTAACATGGGAACCCTATAGTCTAGTAGTGTTTGAGCGCCCAAACGCCCGAGTGCTACCAACTGATACCGGTGGGGGCTGCATGATCCTGGTCCTCAGTCAGTCTGAGGGGGCACTTGGTTAGCATGAGAGAGTTCTCGGTCGCCCTGAGGGGAAACGGTCGGCTTGAGGGGGCCCTTGCTCATCCTGAGCGGACTTTTGGACGACCTGAGGCGTGCTATGTCTCCCTACGTTGTTCGGTTTGAGGAGCCCTCGTTCGGTATGAGGGGGCCTTGGTCGGCCTGAGAGACCTCAGTCTCTCTTATCGACACTCGGTCGGCTTCAGGGCCATCACTCGGCCAGAGATGGCCATTCAGGCTAAAAATCAGGAATAAGAGTGGACAATTTTACCTAAAAAAGAGCCTTTTTCAAGAATTTACACACTCTATTAAACAAAACTTTATCAATTTTCTGGCTTTTTAATATTACAATAAATGAGTGAAAAATAATCTCAAAAGTAAAAAAAATGGAAAATCCTTCAAATTGCGCAAAGGAAGTGTTTTTTTTTTGTATTGTAGTGTGTCGCTTTACACCCGAAATTCCCAAACCTAGAACACTGCCTGAACAGGCTCTTGATCAGGTTGAGAGGATTATATGGAGTCCCAAAGGGGAGCTTGGTCAGCCTGATGGGCCCTTAGTCAGCCCGATCGGCTCTCGGTCGGTTTGACAGGGCCTCAACCGGCCTGAAAAAGACCTTGGCCGGCTTTTGCAGGCTCCATGACGGCCTGAGGCCGTGATGACGCATGACGCATGGGACGGCCCTCTTTCGGCATGGGGGTCCTTAGATGGGCCCCATATATATACTCGTATATATATTATATCAATATATTATACATATATATATATATACTATTTATATATATTATATATGAATAAATAAATATAGTATATAATATATATATCATAGATAACTGTCACAGTAACTGATTGGACAGGAAGTTTTCGGCAAGTCATAAGGGTGCCAACGGGACGAATGGGCAAAAATTTGGCAAATTTAGTCTTCTATATCTTTGCAATCTGTAAGAAGCAATGCAGTTTCCAGTCTTACCTCATTTCGTCAAGCCAACGCGCTAAGGAAGAATCTCCGCAACAGCCCGCCCACTAAGCTCAGCGCTGAGCTGCTAAAAGTGTATCATCTCTGAAAATCTGACGAAGGCCAACCAGCAAGTGATGTACACAGCCCGACAGCTCAAGAGGCGAGGAAAGCTTCACTCAGCGTGGACGGACAACTGCCGAATGAAGATCCGGATCCAGGCAAACGGACCAACGAGAGTCATCGGGAGCATGGATGACCTCCGTGACCTGGTAGAGACTGAAGCCCGAGTTCAATATCACCGGGTGAACCGTGACGCCCCCTTGCAGGGACCTCCCCGGGCCGCGCACCCACAGCTGGGGCCGCCCCTGCGGGAGATGGCCGGGTTGGAAGACTAGAGGCTTTCAGCTGGCCGGTACCGAGGAGGCGGCGCGATTAATTGTGTTGTTCCTTTGACAGGTTAGATGATAGCGCTGATGGTAAGGCGCGTGCGGTGAGCGGGTGAGAGGATTGGACGTGCTTTCCGATGTTCAGGAGTCCCAGTAACGTTCATACAATGATCAAGTACTTTTTTGTTTCCGCTCTAGTCCTGGAATCGTTTTCTATGATCGATTATCTTAAGGCTAAATTAAAAGCTTTAGTTATGTCTGAGCGCGCCGCTGCACTGCCCACGGCCGGATCGTGATAAGAGGTCAGCTGTCATGACGTCACTCGTGTGTCTGACGCATGACCGCGATCTGACCTTGGACGGGCGGTAGCGGGCTCGCGCTGACGTCACTTCTTCTTGCTCGCTATCTTGATCACGTCATACAAGCTGCAACTTACCTCCGTGTAGTAAAGTTAGAGCTGGAAGTTTTTAGATGTTAGTGTTTATATTGTATTGCCATGAATATGCTATGTTCGCTCATGCCCTGATGCTTTTCAAATACGATGTATGTATGTATGTGTATATGTGTGTGGCATATATATGTATGTATATGGTTGTATCACGGAGTGGTCAGTCCAC
>VOPJ01009725.1:0-22500 GCA_014673585.1 Semibalanus balanoides
TTACAATTAATATTATGTTAATAATATTCAACCACGCGACGCATGGCCTGTCGTCAATGAACTAATTGTTAATGTCACTTATAAAGAAGTAAATAACTGTAAATTTGCATGTTATTAATCAATATTCTGCCATCATTTCTTATTTCAATTGCTTATGCTTATCACCATAAAGGATTAATTTCAGACAATGATACAATAAATCGTTTCGAGAAGAAGAAGAAACGTTTCGGGATGAAATACCGCATACAAGAGGAAACACGTTTCACCTAATACATGCATGCCTGCCGGCTACAAAGTACAAACTATGCGCACTTAGCCTGCTAATTGTTTACGGGTAAGATCGGAGACTCTCGTTATATTCTTCCTGAAATCCTCCCTTTAGAACAGTCAGCAGCTTGTCCAGAAAGGTCAAATGTAGGAATGTAGAAAACACAGAAACACTCGGCTACAGTCATTTCTGTGACACGTTCTTACCATTGATCCTCTGGAAAGCGTCTATCAGTTGATCTTACGAGGGCCATTAAGCGACCCCCCACTGCTGGCCTTCCGTTTCTCCTCCGTGTGTGATATATGAGCTGTCCACCTGGCATGACAGCAGGTCTGAAGCCTATGGGGACGTGCTGTGACATCTGGTGACATTTGGTAAAAGCATGGCTAGTTGGCCATATATCTAAGTGAAATGAATTATGGAATGCTGAAGGGAGCCACTACAAAGCTAGTATGTAGTGATTGTTATTAATTCTTCGGGAAGTAAACACTAGGAAAACTGTGCGACTCTGGGTCGCTTTAATTGCCCTACTTATTGTGAAACCTTTCTTTCATAGTACTGACATTAGCCTCAAGTGGTCTTATGTTGCGGCGAAGCGCATTTCACAAGACTGTTGGAAAAGGATGTTTTGCACGGTTATGTCTGATAATATATTAATTTAATTTAACGTGGGGTTTTAACATGACTAACCCCATTTAACATGGGGTTTTGAACTGAGATAGCAGATTTGTAGAGCATATCGAAAATGGGTTGTGTGATAAAAAATATATCCCTTCGTTAAGTAATTTCGTCACAGGATTAGTTTCCCTTTCAGAAGGCAAAGTTGCATTTCCCGAAGCCTCTTCGGTAGTAGGCTTCTACCTCCGTCGGGTGGGCGCTGGAGGTAGGACACTCTCTGGTACGTAGTATCTGATCACGACGCCACGTTAAAGGGACACTGCCACCTTCCCAAAAAATATCAAATGTACGCCGCTTGTGTTGCCAAATATGCAGTAATTGCTGCCGAACACAATTAAGACATTTGTTTCTCACAAACAGTGCTCAATTTCATAAGAAGTTAAGTTTTTATATTTGGGCTGATGACGTCATATGAAGGAATTTTTGGAAATAGATAAAACCTTCACGCTACCATATGTATGACTAGTGTATGGCTAATGTAAATTGTTGTAATTCATTGGTTGTTTTTTCAGTGTGCATGATGTATAATTTTTAATGGACACAAACTGTAATGAGTTTTATCCATACCTTTAGTTTTGATTCATATCTTCTGTATGTTTTTTGTGTTGGGGCAGGCGCGGATCCAGGGGGCGCTTGGGCGCCCCCCCCCCTGGACCCGGGTCATTCCTATGGCGCGCCCGTAGGGCGCGCCGGAGAGCGCAACTTTTTGTATTGCGGCCCCCCCCCCTGACCGAAATCCTGGATCCGCGCCTGTTGGGTACAGTGTGTCAATAAACTCTACTACTACTTCTATGGCCAAATGCAAAACATGTAGACGATCATCAACATTTAGTAAAGAGTGACGAAAGTCATCGGATCAGGGTCCCCGTTCAATTAAATACACTGGGGAATGTGGATGTTTACAGATGTCAAAATCAAACTCAAATTTATTTGAGATTCGACCTCGGTGGTAGTTTTAACTTATACTATACATAATTGCAATGCCTAGCACGGAAAATGGCTATCTCCAACTCAAATATTAATGTTAAGGTGCAGTGTCGCTTTAATATCCGCTCCAGCCGCCCGGACGGCACGCGGCACCTTGTACAGAGACTGTACTTGCGTCTGGCGGAGCGGGGACGGAGCCAGAACGCCAGCTGCTATCGTATGATTTCTCGTGAAATACAAAGAGAAAACTTACTTCTTCTCCACATGTATCCATCAGTTGTCCAAAACCAAAGTCATTGCTCGATTTTTTAGCTTAAAGAATGTTTCACATTAACAATAAGATTTGGTTGAGATGGCCAAGTTTTGGAATTCCATTGAATCAAGTATTGAGAAGTTAAAAACACCCCAGAGGGTCTAATCGGAAGTAAATTTGAGTTTGGTTTTGACATCTGCTAAAAATAAGGCCCTAGTGTGATTAGGGTAGCCGCCTTAAAGCGTGTCGTCATCCTTATCAAATGCTTGATGAAAGTTAGACTTGTCTTACATTTGGCACTATACATTAGCCATTACACTAGTCATACATATTGCAGCGTGAAGGTTTTTCTATTTCCCAAAAATTCTTTCATATGGACGTCATCAGCCCCAAATTACTAAAACTTAGTTTTTCATGAAAAAATGAGCACTGTTTGTGAGAAACAAAGTCAGAATCGTGTTTCGGCAGAACTTACTTCATATTTTGCACCACAAGCGGCGTACATTGGACAACTTTCAGAGAAGTGAAACATTCCCTTTAAGATGCTATCTTAATATATATATAAGATATGGTTGAATTTCAAGACAACTTTCAAGGTGAGCTATTCCATTAAAGGGACACTGCCACTTTAACATTATATTTGAGTTGAGATAGCCATTTTGGCTGCTTGGCATTGAACTTATGTATGGTATAAGTTAAAGCAACCACTGAGGTCGAATCACAGAAAAATTTGAGTTTGGTTTTGACATCTGTAACATCCCCAGTCCCCAATGTATTTGAATGGGGGCTGTGAGCCGATGTCGTAGTCTCTCCTTTGCTAAATGTATTCATTACAGTCGACTTAGTTTTACCTTTGGCCAATAAACATAAGCCATACACTATCAAATAATCTATGGCAGCGGTGAGGTTGTATTTTTCCAAAAAATTCTTCATATGACGTCATCAGCCTCAATTTCATGAAAACTAAAAACTTAGTTTTTTCATGAAATTGAGCAACTGTTGTGAGAAACAAATGTCATAATCGTGTTCAGCAGCAATTAATTCATATTTTGCACCAGCAAACGGGCGTACTTGAAGAACTTTTTGGAAGGTGGCACGTGTCCCCTTTAAAGCCGAAATCGGCGCGCTCCTGGAATCGAACCCACCCTAAAAAAGATGAGAGTTCCTTCTGCTGTTGCCAGATTTTACGTTGATGGTGGACTGACGGACGAATCTAGCGATTTTTTTTTATCTTGTTGCGTTCCGCTCCGCTCCGCTCCCGGTGGGAACCGGCCTTATGTAGGGCACGTAAAACTTTCGCTTCTCAATTCTACCGTCTGCCAGGAATTTCCCGCTCGGACGGCTGTGGGCAGGACCTGCGCAACAAGCTACGCTTAGCGCGGTCCTGACCTCGGTAATTCATCCACTTAAGTGGTTCGGGCTAAATTAGCAAATGAATCTTCTATACTCCGAGCAGTGGCTAGGATATTAACAAAACGTAGCCAGACATACTGGCCTGCTTCAGGGGTGTGTTCACCGTTGCTTGACGCCGAGGGCCGTCATGGTCATAGTTCATGATGTATTCTAGACGTTATTGAAGGCAGCTGCGAGGAACATGATTCTTGCAAAGATTATAATTGACAACGTGACGTTATCCTCGTATTAAATAAAAATAAAAGAACCCTATCAATGACTTTTTATGTATTGATATTTCGGCCACAGGCCTTGTTTGAAACATAATCAAATGATCTACAATGTCTACGTGATTACAAAGAAATAAATAGGATGTATTTCTTTTATACATGTGTACAAGGAAAAACATGTGTATTTGTTTTTGAATAATGTAGACACTGTAGATTATATTTTGTTAGAACCTGTGAACGAAATATCGATGCATAAGTCATTACAAAAATTTATTTGTATTCAATACGAGGATAAGGTCGCTATTCAAAAGATATTTTTAACATTTCTTCTAGAAGCTAGAAGCTCTCAGCTAGGTACGAGAATGGAAGGCTAGCCGGACCGGATATTGTATTCTCACAACGCTCGTCTTTTTCGAGGCCGCTCGTCTCTGCTGAAGCGGACAAAGCTGTTCCGGCTCGCTGGCTGCCTGAGACTGGGATTTTCAGCGACAGGTAGCATGGCTAACAAATAAATCTGACTGCGTCAATAAGGCCTCGAGCCTGTAAAGTCATCGCCAATAATTTCTGACTCTGAGCGAACGTACCGCTTGGCTGGACGCTGGTGTAACCGGGATGTACGCGATAACCTATTCTCCGGAGACAACTAAAACAATGGAAACGCACGACATTGCTCGTCGCCTCAGTTCACGGTTGCTGCAGATTCCACTGCGGCCGGTTTGATAACCGTCTGCCTTATTATGTAGCCTGCCGGAGCTGTGACCCAGCTTGGTGAATTAATCATGAAGAGCGTCGTAATTTAGTATGCGTCGGAGCTCACGCACAAGCGCAGGCATCATGACATCTCAGTCAGACAGGGACCAGGGTGCAGTATCACTGTATGACGTACGAAACGTGACAGTCGGGACATGCACACAACACATCTCATCTCACATCTCATCTCACATCTCATCACATCTCACATCTCATCTCAGTCAGACAGAGACCAGGGTGCAGTATCACTGTATGACGTACGAAACGTGACAGTCGGGACATGCACACAACACATCTCATCTCATCTCACATCTCATCACACCATCTCCATCACATCTCACATCTCATCTCTCAGACAGGGACCAGGGTGCAGTATCACTGTATGACGTACGAAACGTGACAGTCGGGACATGCACACAACACAGAGTACCCAACAGACTTATCGTGCATTGATATTTATTGTATTTGAAAGTGCCGGTGGAGCACTCTTAATTGTAGTGGTTGCCAGGCACGTATCTCAACGGGGGCGGTGAAAGTATCCCCCCCTCCCCCTGGAGGCCCAGCATGCCCCTTTTCGAGGCCCGGCGGTCTCTTTTTGGCGCGCACAGAGCACCGAAAAAGGGCCCGACGAGACCTCATGTTTTTTTTGAAGAGTCTTAAAGACCACGCAAAGCGTGGTCTCTCGAGAATTTAGAGTACTTCAGATAATTCTTTAGGGGCACACAGGGCCCTCTCTGAAAGACCAGAGGGCCCTTGGACGTTCAACAGAGCCCTGCACATGTCCAGAGAGGCCACCTGGACGAGTCAAAAAGGACCCCTGAGCGGGTCAGAGGGCCCCTGAACACGTAGAATGAGCACCTAGCCAGCACGGAGAGGTCCCTGGGAAGGTCGGAGAGACCCCTGAGCATGTTGGCAGGGCCACAAAACAGCCAATGCAGTTCCTTGCCAGGTGGTAAGGGCCCCTGAGTAGCCTGATGAGCACATGGCCAGACCAGAGGGCCTCTGGGAAGTTAAATGGGTCCCTGTGCAGGTCAGAGGGGCCCCTAACCAGATCGGAAGGGCCCCTGGGTGGGTCAAGAGGATCCCTGAACATGCCGAATTGGCCCTTAGCCAGCACGGAGGGACCCAGGGCAGGTCCGAAATGGGACCTCTGAGCATGTTGAACAAGACGACAAAACAGAAAAGCGCAGTCCCTTACCAGGTCAGAAGGGCTCCTATAGAAGACTGAAGGGCCCCTGGACAGAACACGAGGACCCTTGGAAAGTTCAAAATGGCCCCTGTGCATGTCAGAGGGGCGCCCTGACCAGACCGAAAGGGTCCCCTGAGCAGGTTAGAGGGCCCCTGTTTACGTTGAATGGGCCTCTTTCCAGCACAGAGGTACGGTTGGGCAGTGGGCAGGTCGGAAAGACCCCTGAGCATGTCGGCAGGGTAAAAAAGCAGCCAGTGCAGTCTCTGGCCAGCTCGGAAGGGCCCCTGAGCAGGCTGGAGGTCCCCTGAATAGACCAAAAGGGCCCCTGGGCAGCTAAGAAATGCCCCTGAAATGCAAAATTAGTCAGATTAGCAAATCCTGGCTACGTGCCTGTTTCATGGGCCTCTCTAAGGGTCCTGACGGTCCTGGTTTAATCCAGCTCATCACAAGTTGAAGAAAAAAGGGGTCTCACGAGATTAAGAAACTGAAATTCGTATAGTTCTTCAGATCCTTTTGTTGTTGTTTGGGGGGCATTCAACACTTGGGAAGGGTCCTTTCAAGGCGTCCCCCCCTGGACGAAATCCTGGCTACGTGTCTGGTGGCTGCAGTTTTGTTGACGATCAGAATTAATCGGGCAGTTCATATGTGGAAAACAATCTGCCAGCAGCCGAAAGCTTACTACAGGATCGTCTCAACCTCCTCACCGCGCAGATTTGCCACTCGCGTTCTCAAACTTTCATTGGCCAAGATTGCCGTGCCAGCTCAGCATGTACTTTCGGCTCTGACCTTTCCGACTAACAGGCCCATGGAGGGTGTTTTTCGGCGGGAACCGCGCCGTGACGGGGTCATTCACCGCCCGACAGCGTAACCCTTGCCGGCTATTTGCAGGCAGGTCACGACCATATGGCCGACGAAAGCTAGTTTCCTGAGTCATTGCCGCGGAATTCAGATCATCGATCTCATCTACATTACCGGGTTCTGTTCATTAAAAATAGCATAAATTCCCCACCGGTCCATTACAGGGTCACTTCAGATTAATTACAATTAGAAGGTCCTCTGCTTACTAGTTCTGCATATGCATTATGCATAACTTTATCTTTTTACAACGTCGCTGAACGTATGACATTCATAACTGCAGGTGACTAGCTTCTGCAATGTCGAAGCCTCTGTCAAAAAGCATCATTGACTGTTGTTTTAAGTCGCATGTTAACTCGTATATATTGGCGTATATAAGGGGGTGTAATATTGTCAACACAGCCTGCATTAAAGCCACCTTCACACCGGACGCGGACTACGCGTCCACATGCGGACTCCGCGTCCCCACGCGTACACGCTGCAATGTCTATTTGATTTGCAAGTTCACTGCGATGACCTGAGGTCACCAGTTTTACTACGGCTGATGAAATCGTGTGCAATGAATTGATTGATGCTTACGGCGCGAAAATATGTCCAGCCGTTGCTGAGATTCCATGTTGCTGCCCAAACTGCGGTGTAAAGTTTGTGCAGCAGCTTGGAATCTCAGCAACGGCTGAACCGATTTTCTCGCCGTAAGCACCAATCAATTCAGTGCACACGATATCATCAGCCCTACTGAAGCTGGTGACCTCAGGTCATCGCAGTGACCTTGTGAATAAAATAGGCATTGCAGCGTTTACGCGTGGAGACGCGGAGTCCGCATAGGGATGCGTAGTCCGCGTCCGGTGTGAAGGCGGCTTTAATCTGCACTCGACCCGCTGACGGCCTAGACGGCCACCTCTGAGAGCTAAATCAGCCCGGTAGCAGCGACGTAGTTGCTTTTGTATCCCGCCATCAGAGCGTATCTACCCACGGGGTATTATGCAAAATGCTACTGTATGCTGGTGTGCTTTGTAATCGCGGTCGACTTTATATTCATTGTGGGCTGACGGATATTTCGGTGGAGCCGGTGGCAGATTGGCCCGGTCTGCGCAGGGATTTTGCAGCAGCGGCGCGCTGCTGGCCTGGTAAGGCTTTGTTTGCTGATTTGTCGGGGCTTCCGTTGCCGTGCGGGCAAACAGGCTAAATTGAATAATTAACTGAGCTTGCTTGCTTTTTACTTGCGGCCACAGAAAAGTAAGGGCATCGGATCGATTCGACTATGCGGCATGAGCGAATAAATTTCAGTTGAATTGTGAACATCGTGAACTTAACCAGGGATGTTCATCTCGATGATATCCAGAGACCCTGAGAATATACATGTCCCAAACATATTCAAAGACTTAAATTATTATTCAAACATAGGTATTTATTTGCTTTAGGTATTATTTTTGACTGACCGCACCTTGAATACATGGCATAAAAATATTTTGAATTTAATATATTTTTAAACCCTAAACGACATGTTCATATTCATAGAAATAAATCCATAGACAATCTGTGACACTTCTATAGATATATACCTAGCATATGTATAGGTATATCATGCCTATATCTAAAGACATGTCCCGAGCATATATTCCGCGGTGTTTCATAAATAATGTCTATTTTAAAATCGAAAGTACAAGTAATAGAAAAAGTCTGAGCGCGTGCAAATTTCCAAGTATTGTTTGAAATTATTCAGACATTTTGCTTTCCAGCATGCACACGAATAGCCTTCACTCAATCAGTGAGGGAAGAAGATGCCAGATTACCCTCATTGCGCCCGCCCGACGGCAAAATACGCCATATTCCAAATACCAGTCTCCATGGATGATCTTTAAATTCAGAAATTGCAGGCGAAATCTAACTTGAATATCTGTATAATTGCATTTTGTGATAAGTTTCCATTATCTTGCAAAACCATTCCACGGCAGGATTTCATAGTTAAACGGGCATTTAAATAGAGGTGGCGTATTAGCTTCGATCGCTCCTTCGGGTCTATACGCATCCCAAGTCGTGACGTCATTTGACATAATCAGCTGACGGCCGGGCGTACTCAGCTGACTGCGTAGTGTTAAAGGCCATAAACACAACAAATAAGACGTTCTTCCCGTTAAATTAAGTTGAAGTTAGCATTGAGAGGCCACGGAAAGGATCAGACTACTTTTTATCATTATTTTTAGAGGTTTTAAAGCTAGTTTAAAGCAAACGCTGCTTCTTAATTGGTATTAGAGTGATACTCTTACGTCATAATTCCAGAACTTTCCTGGAAGCATAAAGTATAAACCTTATTGCCTTTTTTGTATTTAATTGAGTTACATTAAAGTAAAAAACATTACAAAAACAACTATACTATGAACAAATCAACAGTGATATGTGATATGACGTCATTTGAAGACGCAGTAACGGCTAAAAACTCAAACGCTATGTGAGGAAATGTTTTGTCACAAGTGCGTCAGGAACGTAACGTGTCTTACTCTTAGCTTAAATTCACTTAATTCTTGCAATACGTGTACTTTTTTATTTTTTTTTTAATCATTATTTCTCGTGATGTATATCACAATCACATAGCTGAGTTCTCAGCCGTTTTCCGATAAATTGAGGAACAAATTACGGCCGTATGGCCTTCTAACATACGGTCGTCAGTCGTTTACGTGCGTGACGTAGGACTTGGGTTGCGTATAGGGATTTTAAGGGATGACGTCTTCTGGTTCCAACAGCTGACTGCGCTAACGTTGAGGAGTTTCATCAGGAGCAACGATTGTGGAGTACCTGCTGTCAGTCTTGAAAACTCTGAAAAAAACTACATTAATATCTGAATAACATGAGGAAAAATAAAATGACTCTCAAGTCTTACCTAGCTGGCATTCACTTAGAGACTGCTAAACTATTTACAGCTGATACCTGTGTTAATTTTGTGAATTTGTTTTATTTTCTTGCAACACGAGTGATCACAATTTAATTTACATTATTTAATTTGTGACTAGATAATTAGTACATATAAAACACTCATTCTTATGTTAATTATTTTGTTTTATTTTGTGACTTAAAAATTTATGCATACGGAACACCCTTTTTATTTAGTAGCTCATCAAAGTTATTCGTTTTTCCTTACATCTCCCTAACATTATTGCAGACAAAATGGATTAAAATGAAAATATGTATCTTGTTTTACTTCATAACATATTTTTGGGCTTCTGAAAACAATAAGTGTATCAGAATTGAGGCTCAAAGTCTTAAGCACTAGCGCAGTCTGCTGTTGGAACCTCGACGTTACACTGAAAAGCCCTATAGTCAGCACTCAGCAGGCCTACAGCCAGCAGCTGTCCAGACTTAGCAAGATGTCTTTCTTAACTTTGACAGAGTCACTGACAACAAAACTAGCATGAGTGTAGCAAATAGCGACGTATCTCTTTGGTGAAGGGTACCTTTCACCAATGTTGGCAGATTGGTATATGGTCACCAATGGTCAGATTATCTATACCAGTACCTTAGCGATGCCATTCTTCACCAATATTTTGTCCGCTCCTACACCCATGAAAACTAATAGCCTAGTGGCGATAGACATGGGCTCCAGGCGATCCACGGATAGTCAGGCAGACGACAGAACAATCGTCTGCGCGGAGCTTCAGCCAGGCTGCAAATGGGTTTGGGGTCGAATTTCAGCCTCTTTGGTTACGAAATTATTACGATGTACTGCGAATATTTAGCTATTCACACTCACGCTGCGATATTACAGCCTATCAATGTGCTTAATAAACGTATAAAACTTCACTTTTATACTCTATGGTCCCTTCAAATTCTGAATTTTGAGATCATCACATGACTACTGTAATTTGGAATTATACGTATTTTGTCGTTGCGGCACGAAGAGGGCAGTCTGGTGTTTTACACCTTCTCTGCATCTCTTTCACTGGCTGCGTGAAGGCTATGTCGCGTGCTGAAAAATGTCGAACCATTTTCAACAATACTTGTAAATTTGCATGTGCTCCGACTTATTTCCATACTTGTACTTTTGATTTAAAGATTGACATTCTTTATGAAACACTGTAGAAATATACATATTCCAAATACATAGAGGTATTGCTCCCGAACACATCCAAAGATTTGTCTCGAACATGTCAAGAGGCATGGCTTGAATGTAATCCATAAAACATATATCGTATCTCTCGAGCATATCCGTGGACATATCAAGATATATCCCAAACATAGACTAAGCCCCAGTGCGGCAGCTCGGTGGTCAGTTTAGTAGCCTGGCGATCGAACCCGGAAGCGGCAAGTGGTGCGTCGTTGCCAGCCAATACTGCAAAAAGTTTCGACCGATCGTATTTTAGCGGTATCTATCGAACCACTCCATTCGATTCGGGGCAGATACTACCCATAACATTGCCGATCTGACAATTAACTGCGGGAAACGGAGGGGAAAACAGGAGTGGTGTCCAGATATGGTCTTTCTATTGCTCGTGTAACGATTATGGCTCTGATTTCAGAACGTTAGGAACCCCGCTACTTATCAGGCATCCAGGAAATAAACGTAAAGTTAATTGTGCAATAAACATTGGTAAATGGTCAAAACTCCAACATAGGCAGTTATTATGTGAAACGGATATCATTCTTGTTGGTACGTCGATGGCACTTGAACACTTGGAAACTTCTTTCCACAGCCGAGACGGGTGCGAATTACTCGGCGTCCGATTGAACTGCAAGTGCCGCAATGCTGCCACCGGGTGTACAATGCACATACTGGGGAAGTTTCCGCGGCAGTATCACTATCTAGTGCCACGCCTCCGGCGGGAAAGCCGCTCACCCGCCTCGACTTGGTCGTTATTTCAGCCATTAGTCGGCCAGAGACCGTGCTTTGCCCGAAAGTATGATGCATTGTGGTGTGGGCTGAATCATAAGCGGGCAAACAACGTGCTGGGGCTTGCGTTCCCGACGGCTTTAGTAGGTACGGTATCAGGAAAAATATAACAATGGAGGATGATCCTCAGAGGTTCGTCAATAATGAGCTGTTTTATACCGAGCGTGATGTACGCAGCTGGGACAAAAATAATAGTTGATTTGAGAAAGGTATTTATATCAGCATTTTTTGGGGAAACTGCAACGTTTTTGGCATTCTAAATGGCGAGTGTCAAAGCGAGGTACGTTCATGATAAATGTTCTGAGTCATCACCATATGATACATAGACTATGAGAGCCGAAGAGGATCTAACATTAAATCGCTTTGAACGGTGGAGTACATTGGCACCGATCCTTGCATGATTTTCTTCATCGTCTCATTTTCCTTTATAAAATCGAATGAGCACAATCATAAACAGCACCGCCATCTATGATGAGCGCTGTTACGTAATCTCCAGCTTACTGTCTATCGCGCAACGCCATTCAGTTTCATCTGCATAATTGACTGCAATACTGCAACTGAGTGTTTTGTGGCTAAGGGAAGCCGCAATATGTGGAGCGCAATCCTAATGAGATTCCATATTTGTGTTACTTGTTCTCTTCAGATAGTTGTCCAGACAATGTCTAACACTCCCTAAATATCCATCTGTCTCTGGTCCACTTCAAGGCTGGCTGTGCCGCAACACACAGCTGTGGAGCGGAACAGCATAAGCCCAGGCGGCAGCCTCCCCCGCCACACTCATTGTTTGTCGTACCGCCCGTCTGGCCCAGTCAGCTACGGCCGTATCCCTTGATGACCCGTCCAACGAGCGACCGGGTATCACCTCCCACTGTCGGTGACAACGATAACTCGCTGTTCAATTTCGCGGGCGGCGGGCGCGGCCATACCTCGGAACTATCATCAGGTTCAACTGCGCGAGCTGGCAATTGATGGTGGCCGTCGGGGCCGATCGCCTTGGCCGCGCGCCGTGTGGCAGACGCCGTCGGAATCGATGCCCCTGCTCCGTCATGCCCACGACCCGACACGCTGCCGGCTGATAGGACGGGGTCGTCAGGGTTAGTGCCGGGCGCAGGATCTCTGAGAGCGGTGCAGTCCTTCTGATATTTGTGACAACCATTTTAAAAGTCATTTGTAAAATGGTTGGCAGCGTGCCTAAAATTGTGTCTCACGTGTCTGGACGGAAGTTAATTGACACAGGTTTCATCAGTTGGATAGGATTAGTGGTGTCTGTTTCAGAATATCGTTCAAGTACATACGGACCGATGTCCGATGTCGATATAACGACGATGTCCAGACACTGGTCCGTCCGAAACTATCTGCCGCTCCGTCCCCGTCGGTCCGTTTTCCGTTCCGTCGCCGTGCCGTCCGTCGTCCGCTCCGTCGTCGTCCGTCCGTCCGTCGCGTCGTCCGTCCGTCCGTCCGTCCGTCCGTCCGCGGTCGTCCGTCCGAAACTGTCCGTCCCGTCCGCCCGTCGTCCGTCCGTCCCGTCCGTCGTCGTCCGTCGTCCGTCCGTCCGCCCTCCGTCCGAAAACTTGTCCGTCCGTTCCGTCCGTCCGTCCTCGTCCGTCCGTCCGTCCGTCCGTCCGTCCGTCCGTCCGTCCGTCCGTCCGTCCGTCCGTCCGTCCAAAACTGTCTAAAAATAATTTTTGGTCCAAAAATTGTTAAGAAGCAGAACAAAATATTTGATATGGAATGTTAAACATCCAGTGTATCATTCCAATTATACGCATAAATATAGACATTTGTGCCAGTTAACGCTGCATGGCTACAGTTAGGATATCTGAAAGCCACAATCATCATGTACTAATTTATTTACAGGAAAATATGTTTTTTATATAGACTTAACTACGTGTTTTTCTTGGCAAATCATTCATGGGCATTGAATGTTCGAAAGTGTCCAAAGAAATATGCGTATGTCTGTACGAAAACTGAATCGGTCTTCGGACAAAGTTGGAATTCCAATAATGTTTGTTTCACCTGCAGATCCTTGATAAACCGAGCTTTTCAGCATATCCTTTCTATGCTTGATCATATATATGCCCGTTCACGTTTTGACATAACTCATCTTCTGGTGGTGCATGGACTCTCCCAACTTGATGTGCACCACCCCCATTACTCTCCGTCCCCCTACTTTTTGAAGGTGGTGACGCTCTTGTATAATAGACTCGTCCATCCCATGATATGTCCAACTTCGTGATACGCTCACGTCATAAGTCATGCCACGTCTTCACTTCGGCATGATAAAAATGCGTTCACCAGTAGACTTACTTTCATAAAGGGAATATTCAAAAATTAAATTCAATATAATGAAACCGATGGTAGCCCAAGCCAACGAATTGCATGTTCGGATGAAAGTAGCATCAATAATCAAATTAATGAACAATGCAAATAAACACTGTACTTGAACTGCTCATGAAAACATATACAAACACCAAACCCTGATGGAACTTATGACGAGCTGAAGGTACTGACCACCTCAATGTAGGTACCATTGCATGTATTGATGATGAACTAGCCGACCGCTCACAGTACCTCCATCAGTTGGATTGTTGGTCTGACCACTGTTTTTCAGAATACCTCTCTATTTCGCTTTTCACTGTTTCATACAGTGTTTCATGAAGTCTACCTACAGTTGGATTGAGGGCCTGACCACTTTTTAAATAACAACCAAAAACGCAGTTAGATTGTGCTGGACCCGCCCATCTGACGTCACTTCTCCTCCGCGGCAGATCGTTGACCCCGAGGACAGACGAGTGATCCACCTTGCCACCCTGGGCGCAATTAGATGTGGTGGACCGCCCATCTGAGTCACTTCTCTCCGCGGCAGATTGTTGACCCCTGAGGACCAAACCGAGTGCATCACGCTGCCGCCTGTGGCATTAGATTGTGTCTGACCCGCCCATCGACGTCACTTCTCCTCGTGCGGCAGATCGTTGACCCTGAGGACCAGACCGGAAGTGCCCTCACCTGCCGCCTGGGCGCAGTTAGATTGTGCTGGACCCGCCGCATCTGACGTCATTCTCCTCCGCGGCAGATCGTTGACCAGAGGACAGACTGATGTGCATTCACCTGCCGCTGGGCCAGTTAGATGTGTCTGGACCGCCATCTGCACGTCACTCTCCTCCCGGCAGATCGTTGACCCGAGGACGCAGACCCGAGTGCATCACTGCGCCTGGGCGCTTAGATTTGTGCTGGACCCGCCCATCTGACGTCACTTCTCCTCCGCGCAGATCGGTTGACTCCGAGGACCAGAACCGAGTGCACACCTGCCGCCTGGCGCAGTTAGAGTTGTGCTGACCCGCTCCATCTGACGTCACTTCTCTGTCTGCGGCAGATCGTTGACCCAGAGGACCAGACCGAGTGCATCACCTGCCGCCTGGGGACACTGCCGGACCCGACACACATGGAGTGCGTCTCTCTGCCAGAGCTGTACCTCCGGTTCGACTCGTCCTGGGCCATCGGCGCCATGTCGTTCTCGGCTGTCGGGATCATCATCACGTGCCTCGTGATCGGCACGTTCATCCGCTACGTGGACACGCCGGTGGTGCGCGCCTCTGGCCGCGAGCTGAGCTTCGTCCTCCTCTACGGCATCCTCCTCTGCTACTCCATGACGTTCGTCCTGGTGCTGCGGCCCAGCGGCGTCGTCTGCGGCATCCAGCAGTTCGGCATCGGCTTCTGCTTCAGCGTCGTCTACAGCGCGCTGCTGACCAAGACCAACAGGATAGCGCGCATCTTCAACGCGGGGAAGAAGTCGGCGGCGCGACCGCACTTCATAACACCGGCGTCGCAGCTGGTCATCTGCTCACTTCTCATATTTGTACAGGTGAGATGGGGAGCTCTATTTTAAACTCACCAATCCTGTTTCATGTCAACTTGGATGCTAGAGGACATAAATTGTTGGATTTAAAATCGCTTTTTGCAAATTCCTTAGGAATAAGTTAATAAGTGAGGTAAGCTAATGAGAGTTTTTTTGCATGCGATCCATTCCATCCGCTTTCCTGTTGAACCCGCAACAAACTGAGATCGAATAATACTTTGTTCTCATTTCGCTGGTTATCATACGTACCAAATAACGCTGTCATATGACATCATTCCCTCACCCTTCCCGGCAGTTGGTGTCATTTGACATCCCCCTCTTTCCTTCCTCGCAGCTGGTGGTATCGTTCGCATGGATGTGGACCACTCCTCCAGCCGCCATGTACCACCACCCGACTCCCGAGGACAACCTGCTGGTCTGCAAGGCGTCCATCAACGCCTCCTACATGGTCGGCTTCGCCTACCCCATCCTCCTCATCATCGTCTGCACCGTGTACGCCGTGCTCACGCGCAAGATCCCCGAGGCGTTCAACGAGTCCAAGTACATCGGCTTCACCATGTACACCACGTGCGTCATCTGGCTGGCCTTCGTGCCCATCTACTTCTCGACGGCGAACCACGTGGCGCTGCGCATCACGACGATGTGCATCTCCATCAGCCTGAGCGCCACGATCGCCATGGCCTGCCTCTTCACGCCGAAGCTGTACATCATCCTGCTGCGTCCGGAGAGGAACGTCCGGCAGTCGATGATGTCGCAGAAGTCCAGCCAGTACAGCCAGATCAGGAACAACATCAGCCTCTCGTCGCAGCCGAGGGTCGATTCTGGCACGCAGAGCGACGGTAAGTGCCAAGACGGGGAGGGGGGTCCGCCTTCCTCACAATATATGTCTCTAGTACAGCTGAATAGCATGGAAGAGGGATGGGGATTATACATGACACGGAAATACATGTTTCTGGTACCGAGCGGCGCGATGGGAGCGGATGAGAGAGTTGAGCCTTCCGCGTACTTTTACCTCGCCAGTACATTGCACTCGCATTGAGTCCCGCCACTCGGGTGCATTATATTGAATCCCAACACTTAGTAGACGTAAGTGGCACGGCGCGAGCTAGGGTCGATGTAAGCCTCTTATCCCAATCATACATCACTAGTATTGAGTGACAGAGTACACCGTATCACAGAAGTGGGTGTGGGATGGGATGATCGGGCATTGTATGGGATCTCACCTCTCTAGTAAAGTGTCACAGCGAGAAGGAATGGCCGAGTTGGATCTTATATGGAATTGGATATTACATAGTGAGATTGTTTATGTTAAAGCATGCTCACTTATGCTTAACTAACAAGACATTGCAATCTTATTTTGCTTGATGTTCGGGGATAGTTTTATTACGTTGCATTTCAAAATTGACAATTTTAGGTAATATAATAACAAAAATTTACGGTCTACACTAAGTGTAACTTTAAACTGAAAGGTGGTAAAAGGTAAAAATAAGTCGCCTAATGACTTATATCGAATGTTGTAACCAGTAACATCGATCACCATCGTTTGTTTCGATTGGTGTTAGTGTTATCCTTCATTGGTTTTAGTACAGTTGTTGATAGTGCACAGTTATCGACCTTTTGTAGAAAAAACGACCTACTGCTGAAAATTGTTATTGCTTCTTGTTCCTGCGCAACCAGTGGAATTCGTATTTATGCAGCAATTCCATACACGTATTACTCGCTTGAATGCGTGCTTCTGATTAAATTCCTGCGCACCCAGCCTTTAAGAAAATGGAGAGCTTAGCGCTGCCCGAAATATGACAGTCGTATTCCCACAGTCAGGCATAAGCACATTCAGAATGGCGTTTAAATTCATAGTCTTATTCTACCCATATGCATATCGTGAAAGGAGAGCTCGTCTTCCTAATTAATATTGTCACTGCGGCGAAATCACAGCTACCTATGGCCACTATATTTGGAACGTAGAGATGGAAAAGAAGTTAGCTATCTAGCATATGGGCAACGTATGACAATGAAAATCCGCACGATGGCGACCTATGAAAATTCGATGTCACGACCACCTATGTACGGAAAGTTCATAAACCAGAAATATCCACCTGGGGCATATCATCTTTGTCGGTGGAAATCAAGCGATCAATTTTTCATCTCGTGCTGGATTTCACCAGAATATACTTCACCTCTGTTGGAACCTTTCGCACACCAGTGGCTTATATAATCGGGATTCCATCTGGATTCTTTGCATATTAGTCTCCACCAAAGACATTCTCCTCGGGTCTCGGTCCAATTCTCACGCGTACGTTTCTGGCGTCAAATCGCGCCGGATGAAATATCATCTGACATTCGAAGCGCCGCGCAATCAGCGGTCACCGAATTATCACAATCAGATTTCTCCGCCGCCGGGGGATTGCACTGGAATTAGCTGTCGTCGCGGGACAGGTTTCATCAGACCAGCAGTGCGGCGAATGGTGCCACTAATGACGTCATTGGCGCGGCCTGGTCCGCTCTGATTCGTCGATCCGTCACGTGAAGCGCCACTACCGCGGCTGTCGTCCGGCCCGCTGCTGTCCGTACTGCACGTGCGAGCCAGATGATCCTCCAGTCTGTCACGTAGGGCAGATATAGCCGGACGGGCGACGTGGCAGTCGTAACGGGCGGCCGGAATTTGTGACGTGTCATGTGTGAACGGTGCTCGCTGGAAAAATGTTATCTTGGTGTGGTAGCAGCCAGCAGGTTAATCATGCCGAGTCCAGCAGTACAGAAGGAAATGCGTACTTCTGTGATCCAACTTAAGGGTTTAAAGTTAAATTACTAACTTCCTCTGTTATAGGTAAATGATCGATAATTAAATGCACACATACTATATTGTAAGTGAGGAGATGTATGTATAACCGTATGCTCATGTTGTGTAAGAATATCGAAAGATAATCCAAAATATATTTTCGGCTATGAGCCTTCTTCGGTGGACCTCCTTCTAGAGGCGTGTCACCATCTCATGCAAATTACAAGTCGCAGTGTCATCCCACTGTTGTTCAGTCCGTGTTTGCTTCGCTGAAGTTGAGTTTATATGTGCCGGTTCGTCTCCCCCCCCCGCCACGATGGGTCTCGTGCTTGTCAGTATTCCTTCAGCCGCGACGAATGCATTTTTCATCAGCGTATTTTCTGTAGCATTGGACTTCATTTCATTCGTTGATCTCTGATAGCTAAGGCTCAGACCCTGCTATTTCTTCACAATGTTGTTGTCCTCATCGGACCGTATGAGACCAACTGAAGCGAATAGACAGACGCAGATATATTGGAAGTAAAATGCGAGAGCAACAGCTCGTTCTTCGTGCATGCATATTTCTGGGGATCATTTTATGTGTTAGAATATTTGTCGTCTCCCACATTTTATTTTATTTATTTATCTGAAAGTGATGCAATTTCGTAAACTTGCCTTGTTATTTCAAGCGACGCTGTGATTATTGGATATATAAGGCGAGGTTGAAAAGTTCGTAATGGGTACCTCATAGCCTGTGGAGCTTAGACGCCCTTAAGCTTAAATTATCATCAATAAGCTTGTAGCCTGTACTCACGTACATAGATGAAAGAGATAGACTAGAATCTTCAAGCGTATTTTTCTCAACGCAGTTCCGCTCGCTAACGACTCACCCAATCTAATGATACAAAAGCATGCAGATTAGAGTTGCAGAATTATGGTCCAAGCCAGGGGGGCTCACTCCGGTACCTTCAGCATTACCAACGAGGGTCCAGCAAATACCAGCCTCTGATTGGTCGAGAGTGCTCACACCGTATGCTAGCCGGCATGACCAGCGTGTTAAATCCCATTGGTATCACCCCCTCCAACTCAAAAACTAAAAAGACTAGCATGACGCCGAAAACGGTGTTCGAAAGCTCTCTAAGAGTTCGCATAAAGTTAGTGGGCATTATTTGGCTCAGGTCAATATTGAGGTCACCAGAGGTCATCAAATACCACGTTTTCAAAGTAAAGGACTTTGCTCTACAAACTCCCATATATCTCGGGGAATATGAGAGCTAGCAGCAAACGGAAAAAAGCAATTGAAAGCTCTTAAAAATTCAAATCGCCTTATGTCTCTGATATTTAAGCTCAGGTTCATGGCTTAGGCTCCAGAGGTCACCAAATGACAGGAGGATATTTTTTTCTAAAAAGTTTGTAATAAATATATTTTAATTGGTGAGATATATAGCAGTAATTTCAACACCATCGTGTTTATCTCGTAAAGGCGCTTTGAAGCAGCATATTAATGGTGACCTGGTTAGGTCAAATTAAAAAAATTACCTAAGGTCAAGGTCATTTGATGACCCAGGTAGGTCATGCTGCATATGGGGCGACGTGACTCGACGAGACAAACACAATGGTGTCACTTGCTCGTCTATATCTTTGTTCTATTAAGAGTTATTGGCAGAAGGGTGCTGGTGACCTGAGAAGACCTCAGCTGACCTTACATAAGTCACTGAGCAATAATTCCACCTGGGTCATTAAAAATGAGCTAAAATAACACTGACATTATTGGCCGAATCCAATGCATGTTCTCTGAGAAGGAAGCATTTGTATATTTTTCATGAAACGTAACTTTGATGACCTCTGGTGACCTCAATATTGACCTGAGCCCAAAAATGTACAAATGGCTTCGAATGGCCTTGTAGAGACCTTTCAAACGATGTGTTCTGCGTCTCGCTGTCCTTTTTAGTTTTCGAGTTAGAGGGGGTGAAACCAATGGGATTTAACACGCTGGTCATGCCGGCTACCAAAACCTGTACAGTGCACCACTGACGTCACGTGACGTCACGACCAATCAGGGCTTGAGACCCCGTTTTTGGCCGGAAAGGCCTACCTTGTTATAGAGCCTTGATCCAAGCGTCCCAGCGCCGGGACCAGAACTGGTCACTGGTCGCGGCCGTAACTAAAGCTGTGACTTGCCAGCTCATTCCGTGGTCGCGACTAAAGCTGTGACTTGCCAGCTCATTCCGTGGCCGCGACCAGACTGTGACCAAATATTTTGATTTTTTGCACCTCTAATGTAGATGCCCTTCCTATAGAACTAGTTGTCTTTAGACTCGAGATTCTCGCCGTAGACGAGCATGTCGTTCGCACTTCCCACAATCAGTAAAAGATATCTGATCAGCACCTATTGTATGCCAGTTTCCATTCCGCACCAGTTATGGCTAAACAAAATGTTGGAGCCTTCTGGACGGATAAAGCATATTAAGAGAAGCGAAATGATATATCTGTAATTTAACGCCTACTATGACCGTGTCCAGCCCACACTATGCACTGGGTACTTATTACGGTCTGCAGTAGACTTTATTAAATAAGTTTCGTTCCTTGACTGTATTATTAAGTCTGCTGTTCCAAACTTGTTATACAATAATGAGGTGAAATTCTGCGGCATATTGCTCAATGCTCATGGTGGTGCTATTCTTAGGCTTCCGGCTCACCAAATGAGGGTAAGCTAGGTCTGATACTACGAAGAGCTGTACAGTTGAGCCAATAAGCACGTACCGACCCCAATGTAGTCCATCCATTATTTATCTTCGATAAGTATGGCCTCATTGTTTGTGTGTATGATTTTGGGTTCACAATACAAAGCTAAGCAGAGCTTGTTTGATGTAAGTCGAGCCCATGAGTGTAGTCCTGAGCTGCAATCCAGTCATACAACTCCGGATCAACAAATGAGTTTGCCTCTTGTCTTTGAACCAAACGGGATCACGCAGGGATCCTTTATGGTGAGCAATGCTCTGGCCGCCCCGAGCCTGTTTGGTCCTCTTTTCGCCGGTCTCCAATCGACGTGATGTTATTCGGGCCACAGCAGATCCTTTTCTACGGCTGCAACTCGGTACCAATACGTAGCGTACTAGCTCATCGTATCCATTCGATCATGGAACTAATCATGCGGGAGCAAAGGGAGACTTTTCCATTCATGGTGATGATGGAGTGTAGGAACTAATGATTTGATGCACGAGCAAATAAGGTTCATCAACCTGAATGCATATATATTAAAATGAAGAAGTCTTAGCAACATATTTGCCTGTTGCTGATAAGTTATAACTTTTGTCCACAATCGCAATATCAGGAAGTATTCAGCAGGTGGGGCAGATATTGCATTGAGCTATAGGTGATTTATCACGAAATAGCTTCTCGGAATTTGTCTGCCCTATCACAATTGCGCAATATTTAATATATGATTCACCTACTGTATACAAACTGTTCTCCATCCTCCCTTCCCCCGTTCATCCGTAAAGGAATGCTGTACATGTTTGCAATATCACGGTAATCTGAATGCGTGTCTTCCAGATAAGATTAATGAACACTGTTAGCTCTAATGTCGGTTGACATCCATATATCGGTACAGCGCCGAGCGCGACAGCGCCCATCTCTTGGGGCCGCTGCTAGGGCCCTCCAGAGCCGACGACAACGACCGAAGATTGGTCTGGAGGGAATTAACAACAACTACAACAGGCCATCTGGCAGATGAGGCAAGCAGCACGTGTCGCTAGCCCCCAGGCGGTAATCCAAGTTCGCTAAGATGGCGCCGAATTTGTCGCTCTTTATCTTCCTTGAACTCCGACTGTAAAAAATATCTCCGGTGGTTTAGTGGGGATTATTGAGGATTTCCCTACTTTGAACAGCGACCTCCCGCTCGTTTGTACAACACGCCCATCCCTTGCCCCCAATCAAACTGTGCCGAGTATACCCATTGTATTAGTCAAAAAGAAAAAAATTAAGAAAAGCTTAGACTCGGCCCCTGCCGTCATAAGTCATTCGACTCACCGTTTCATCGAAGTGTCCATTGAAAACAACAACATAGACGACATTACTTTATACCCACTGACCCGGTCTGTCTCAACTTTCTTTTAAAGCCTGCACACTTCTAGGCAGAAAAAATGAATTCCGAAATCGAAAAAAAAAAAAATGAAATGAGTCTTATTTCCAAAAAAATACCACACGACTGTCAAAAAATTACCTGAATGCACACCCTTACCGAACTATTTGCTAAATCCAATCTGTTGCATTCACTTTGGAATGACCCATACCCCTCCTGTGACCATCTGCCGCCGTGTTTTGAGATATATCTCCTCCAATTCTTCGTTCCGTACAACCTTTTTACAAATTTGATTTTGTATCGTAAGTTACTACACAATTCTGACCGAAATCGTCCCGAAAAACCAAAATATGTGGATTAATATTTATGTTGTTAATT
>VOPJ01009725.1:23722-37065 GCA_014673585.1 Semibalanus balanoides
CTCTCTCTCTCTCTCTCGCTCTCTCGCTCTCTCGCTCTCTCGCTCTCTCTCTCTCTCTCTCCGCGCAGGAAATGTGATCACTCGCACGACCGGTGCTGAATGTAAATTTCAGCCGTTTCGCGGAATATCTCAGTGAAACTCGTGTCCTTATCTGACGGGCACAGAACTACGCCGTTTCTCAGACCGAGGCGAGCGGGGTGGATTCGCGGTGAAGGCTCTGTGTGCCCAGGGCCAGATGCGTGGGTCGGCCTGGCAGAGATTCTCGGAGAATCTGTCTGTCATGTCGTGCAACGGTGCAGGGCGGAGAGCATCCGGTGAGATCAGAGGAACCAGGACCACCGGACTGGCCAAGCTGGGCGGCGCGGGCGGAACGGTCAGTTGGTCAGCTGCCCACGAGAGGTCATTTTGGTGTGGACATGTCACATGCATGGTGGAATCGTCTATTCTGTTGTTCTGTGCGACCTGTCTGGCAGTGACAGTGAGATTCTAGTCACTGGACAACAGCAGGGCAGAGGGGAAAGAAGTCTCGGAGCCAGGCTGGCGGGGTGGCGCCAGATATAAGCCAAGACGTGTACACAGAGACATTGTTCTGCTGCAGACTGGGGCTTTCCTTCAAAACAGACGCTGACAGGTCACGTCACCGGTCTTTGGAGAGAACTGGAAAGGCGAGGATGGAAGCATTCGCATTATGGAAGCTTATTTAAGAAAATTGTAATAGTATTATTAGATAGGCAACACTTTACACTGCGACTGTTAGCGACTGAACGGTTTCTAAAATTACCACGACAATGAATACAAATTGTATTGGAAAATGCAAAGTTTTGCGCCTCTGTTCAAGGGATGTTTCTAGTTGCAATTCAGCTGTTGATGATATTGGCGTTTTTAGGCGGACCATCAGCGGTCACATGCCGCCCTCAATCAGCTGTTAATACTAATGTCCATCATGGGAATTATGTTAACAGTATAAAAAAAAATGTAAGCCTACGCACAAGAATGCCAGATACCAACCTAACGTATTGCTGGTCTTAGCACCAAAATTATAGACAAATTATATCTCGACCGCTATAACTGTACCGGGCCGAAAACAATTAGTAACCATTATTCTAGCTACTTCATAGCTCGTTGAGTCCAATCTCGTACGCACGAACGCATGACGGGCCGGGATTTATGCGCAAAACAGTTATCCCGGGCGAGGCAGGACGGAGGTATCCCTTTAATTTCCAGTATAGAAAATTATAACAAAGTCAGCGTGTTCTGGGCGCGCTATGACTGTCATACGTCATAGCTCGTTGAGCCCGCACAGTACAATTGTTACAGGTGTCGAATTGTTACAGTTGAGGCAGTTCGCATGTGACATGTCATCTCCCTTCCCCCTCTCCCACATGGGCGCTGCCGAGTCCCGCCTCAGAGCTCTGTAACCGGGAGTCTGGGTACAGAGAGCGAGGACCGGGTCTGGGTACAGAGAGCGAGGACCGGGTCTGGGTCTCGGTGCAGAGAGCGAGGACCGGGTCTGGGTACAGAGAGCGAGGACCGGGTCTGGGTCCAGAGAGCGAGGACCGGGTCTGGGTACAGAGAGCGAGGACCGGGTCTGGGTACAGAGAGCGAGGACCGGGTCTGCGGCCGCGGAACATCACATGTCTGACGTGGCTGGCAGCCGGGGAGCTATGCTGCAGAATACAGCCGATGTATGGCCAGCAATAGCAGGGAATTGGCCACGAAGGACATCGCAGAGATCCAGTGTGAAATCTGCTCAGAACGCAGGGTCAGGGCCGGTGACATTACGGCTCCGGTGACAGGCCGTTGACCCCGTTTTGTGACCGGTTGTTGCCATGCAGCAACAGTCTGTAGGTGTTGGATGCAGAACCAGGGCCGATAACGATGAACCGATGTGGCATGTTGTCTATTTTCACCGAATGAGTTAACTCAGTTTTAGCCGGTGTTTCTGCGCAGTTTGGGCTGTTTAAAATGGGCTGAGGTTTCGGGGACTGATGCAAGATGTCAGCTGACCAGAGATGAGTGGGTCGAAACATGTTGCGATCTCCTCGCCCACTGGATCACAACACGCAGCCAAGCATGGGTGGCTGCATTTCTCCTGGGCCATTTCCAGCGCTGGTCGGATGACTGGCTTGCCCGGTCCACCCCCGGGCCCCGTGTAGTGACGCAATCTCAGACAGACCGCGCCGCCGCCGCTCATCGCTGCCGGTCTGTGTTTTTGTGTGTCGCCATGCCACTATTAGACTCCAATGTGTGCCATTTATCAGTCGGCCGCCGTGTTCTTGCATCATTGTTTTCATTCTGACGCAGCCTTCCATCTGTCCCTGCAGCTGCTCTCTCTTCGTCAATCCGTGCCATATGCCGCTTTTTCGTTTTGTCACCGATGTCACCTGCCGCTTCTTCGTAATGTCACCGGTGTCATCGCATCGGAGCTTCCGATTGCCCCCACATAGATAACAAGGATGTCATGCTATCAGGAATGGGAAGAGGGTAGCAGGCGGGGGCCTTGCAACCAGGAGATCAATATCATAACAAAGCCGGCGAGTGTCGTCTTTGTCGACGTAGGACGTCAGAGCATTTCACAGTCTCTTGGTTCGGTCATTAATGATTAAAATTACACTAAAATAATTATAGGCATGAAAACAAAATATATAAAAGGAAGGTGTCCCTTGATAGATGTGAAATATGGACGCATATGATGATACAATTATATTTCCGGACGAATGATAAAGCAAATGTTGCTTGAACATAATCACATCCTAACTGGCACAATATTATCACATAACGGCATTGTATCAGCATTAGTACATAACTGTTATTAACTGTCATTGCACGTTTTCATTGGTTACTTAGGACACAGCGCTTTCATTACACAAAAAGGATATGTGCTTACATTTTTGCTACAAGTAGGAGCAATTCATTTCATAAATGCGTCTCGCATTACATAATTTCAAGAGTTCCGGGTTACACATCCCCTGTGGGCGGATGAATAGGTCTACCAGATGTAATATGTTTGAGTGGGTCAATGGCCTTCAGGTTAGCCTAAGTGGATGTCTCGGGTGCGTTACGGAAGTTATACCAGCCGCCTGAAGCGGTCTGAGCAGCGATGTATTCTGAGATCCATTACACCATACCAGAGATAGGCTACACACCGAAAACACAAAGTAGCAATATCATTTTTGAAATGATATTGCTACTTTGTGTTTTCGGTGCCTGTCATTTCGTACGCAGCCTGTGGTACGCAGTGGTACGCAGCCTTTCAGCTTTCTACGCATAATGATTGCCACCACTGGCGGATCCAGAAAGTGTTATTTTGACAGTTTGGGGGCCCAAAATCCCAAAATTATGCATTAATTCTGAAAAACTCTTCGGATTTCGCGTTGCTTATGCATCAATAACTGATTTTAAAACAAACTTTCTCTAGTACAAATTGCTTAGTTTTACGACAAACTCAGGAATGTTGTTCAAAGTTTGCGCCGATTTTGGGTGTTTGGGGGGGGGCATGGCCCATTTGGCCCCCCTGGATCCGCCCTGATTGCCACTGAAGCTTCAACATGCCGGCGATGTGAGAAGTTGGCGAAACACAGTCGAATACCACAAGTGATCATATACCAAAATCACGGAATTTAAGTTATCGCGAAGGATCGCCAGGAATCTCAATCACGTGCCACTGCAGTGCCAAGCTGGCTGACCTAAATATGACGCGAGACGAAATGACATTAAAAAACAAAGAGCTTCCTCCCGGGTCACGGACGAAGGGCTGCGGAGGAAAAAATAGGTCCATCCAATTGTTACATAACACGGTTGGATGTAATTTGCGCTGCCTCAAACATGTCATGCCAATGTTTTTTTTCAGCCCATTCTGGTTCAAGCTGTATTTTCCGAATTTCCACTGAACAGTTCAGTCAACACTTTATTCCTTCATTGATCAGCAGACCCACGGGAGTTAATCAGTGAGTCTCTCGAGCCTTGTAAACCACACTACACCAAGAACTGCGCGGCATCGAGAGACCCCTCGTTTCCCGGCCTCCGACCCCGACTAACCAGTGAGCTCGTTGTCGGTGTTAACGGGCCAACCCATCTCCGTTACTGGGTAGTTCAGTGCTGAATCTCGTCTCCTCACCGATATGAAGCAGGCCAGTGCCCCCGGTCGGTGGTGGTGGTGGGGGGGAGGGGGGGGGTAGGTTGGATAGGGGAAGGCAGGCCCAGGGGTAGAACTTCATTTGAAAGTTGGGGGGGGGGCAAATTGGCATTTGAAGTCGATTCTTTCCATGCAACGTCCATAGGCCGTAATGTTAAAATCCGAAAATGTTGGGGGCAGTTGCCCCCCCCCTGCCCCCCGGCTCCTACGCCTATGAGCAGGCCTCTTTGAGTAGTTTCCGGATACAGGCTGCCTGGTGGTGGATGACAGATCATAAGCCAAGATTAGCTGGTTTCCGAGAGAGCAGCAAACACTCGATTACAAATTGAACTGGTTGTTATTTGATATGATCGGGGCTGATGAGCGGTATTGAGGTAAAGGTAGGTATGTTTTTCACAATATTGAAACATACAGAGGAGAAGCTGCACTACATTATATTCCGAAGATCGTGGCTGGTGCAGTGATAGATGTTTACCCAGACGGCATCATCCGTTTCACAGTCCAGATATCGTCCAACTCACCGTCTCGTGCCCGCCGGCCGTCCAACTCATCCCATCCTGCCTAGCCGGCCGTGTAGCTCACCATCTCAGGTCTGCCCGCCGCACCTGAGGCAGCTAACCAGGGTCCCGGGGACGGGTCCCACCATGACCAGCCAGCTGATCAGGGTCCCGAAGATGGGTCCCACCATGACCAGCCAGCTGATCAGGGTCCCGGGGACGGGTCCCACCATGACCAGCCAGCTGATCAGGTCCCGGGACGGTCCCACCATGACCACCAGCTGATCAGGTCCCGACAGGTCCCATCAATGAACAGCCAGCCAGCTGATCAGGTCCCGGGACGGGTCCCACCAATGACAGCCAGCTGATCAGAGTCCGGACGGGTCCCACCATGACAGCCAGTTCTGACATTCCGGGGATCTTGCCACTCAGACCACCATGTATCTATGCCGGATCGCTCTCCCATACTATCTCATCCCACAGGGTCCCGGGGACGGGTCCCACCATGACCAGCCAGCTGATCAGGGTCGCGGGGACGGGTCCCACCATGACCAGCCAGCCAGCCAGCTGATCAGGGTCCCGAAGACGGGTCCCTGGTCATGTCACCGCCGCGGCCCCGATCCGACCCCACCCATGACCAGATCAGACACGGCCAGACGGCCAGACGGCCAGACGGCCAGACGGCCAGACGGCTAGACACGCCCAATCACGAACCAGACTGCCTGAGGCAATTATAGATCAACCTTGTAGAGACGGAAGTACACTTGTACAAAACAGCTTCGAACGTGTTGTACAGCACATGCTTATAAGAGATCAGCTTGCATGCATGAAAAACCATGGTGCTTCGATGAATGGAAGGACCAAGAAGGCCACACAACAAGTGCAGCAAACAAACCATGCTCTCCGGTGGGAAAGGCCGTGTTCCACTTATAATTAAGCCAGCGCTTCAGGCAAGCAATGCCGATGGAGCTCCACTATGCTGAGGCGGACCGCTCAGTAGGTACAAAGGTCGAGAGTTAATTATCGCCCAGGGCAATCGGGTCCGCCCCCGGCAAGGCAGATACCAGGCTAACCTACAGCAGGCTACTCGTGTCCGGCAGACTTAACTATCGGTACGGGCCGACGGTGACGATTGTCCACTATCGGTACGATCCGATGGGGACGCTTGGAGAGCCTGTGGGTCACCGTTGGCGTTGGTGGGGTCGTATGGTCGGTGGTCCCAGGAGCGTCTGTGTGGGGCTTCCTGGCACCACCACCGAGGCGTGGTCGTGTGTAGCGATCTAAATCTGGTCGTCGCCGAAATGCAGAAGCCTATTGACGTCGCACCATTCGACTGGCAGTGCGAGATTCTACCGGAACATCACCGATTCAGTAGGTCAAATTATCAAATATGTTCGGACAACCTAGACTACTCGGCAGACAAGTCACCGAATAGCCGCTATATAGTCGCAATATGATCGTCGCTATGTAGTCGTTGTGTAGTCGCCGTATAGTCGCTATGATCGCCGCTGTGTAGTCATCGCCAAGCGTCGGCTGTCGGAGCGAGCCAGAGCCACGGCCGGAACCACGGCTTCAGCCGCCGCCACCGCAGTGCCAGTGCCAAATGACGTCATATGTTAGGTGCCGGGACCGCTTCCAGGCGGGCCAAGTGGAGGGTCGAGTCAATCGCAGGCGGGCGAGGTCGATATACGAGCCGGGCTACTCGACTGGTGGCCGGCTGCCGTCGACTGCCGGTGGACTCGTCAGCCGCTGACCGTCGCGCCCGACGGGGCCGACGGGGCCGACGGGGCCGACCTTGCGCCGGTCGTGTCGGCGGTGGGGAGGGGGGGCGGTGAACGGTGAGGCGAGATCATTGGCAGTGATGTGGGCGTTATACAGCTGCGGAAGGCCCGCGGCTTGGGACGGGTGGCACGCGCTGATGGGACCACCTGCTCAGTTCGCCGGAGCGAGCTAAATACCGCTGGACAGCGAGCAGTCAGCTGACACGAGCAAGTGGTGAGTGGTGACTCAAACACGCCCACGGACACGCACGCACAAGCCTCACGGCTGCCCGGAACGCGACGCCGACGTCCATCTTCTAATTGTTCACTTCTCGGTTCAAATTGACGACTTCAGCCTCAGCATAAAAAGCAAGACACTCCAATACAATCCTATGTACTGCTACCCGCACATATAAGGACTGGAAGTGTTACCGCCAGCAGGCGGTTTTATTGTTCTGTCGGAGGAGGGACTGAGTGCACGTAACCACGTGCTTGAAGAAATTATTGCCAAATGTAATTATGGCCATCAGGCATTGTTTGTTGAATTTGAGCCCGACGAATGCAACTGTTTTCTTACGTTTAAAAAACCGGTTATTATGGGTGAAATTTCAAAATTGCAAATATGTGACATTTGAATTAAAAGCACTTATTTGTAGAATGAGTCTCAGCTAGACGGCCGTACAGTAAGAACAACGCCTTCGTCTGAGGCGTGACGAAGATTGTGTAGTGATCAAGTGTGCCAGTTGGTTTGTTCTTTTACGGTTGAATTCAATAAGAGATCTATGAGGCATTTGTAATGTAAAAACATGTAGTTTGGAGGCCTTCAGTCTCTGCCTAAGTCCAACTAGATTCACTATCTGTCTCAGAGATAGTACTTGTTTTCATATTTATGAAAGATAGCGTAAAACTTGTAACAAGCTAACATATTAACGTAACTTTTAACGACCGTCTCAGCAGTCAACAGTAGTGTGTTGTCATCGCCAGCAGTATTCATCTATATGAAAGGCACAATGGACGGCCAGATTGAGACAAACGAAGGCCGCCAGAGCCAACTGACAGGAAAAGGCGTGGCTGATGCTGCTGAAATGAGAAAAAAGGATCTTGAGGCGTCACCTACTGAAACTTACAGAAGGCATGGAGATGAGCTGCTGAGACCGACATGATCATGCGGCACAGAAGAGACAGAGTTCTGGTCTTGAAACATTGTCAGTGGAAACATCAACATTTAACTCTTTGTCTACAAATACAGAAATATCAAATCTCTTTTCTTTCTGTCGAAGAACTAGAGGAGCATACAGGATTACGAAGAAGTTTTACCGAGGTGACATCATGTGAGAGCTCAACTGGAAGCAGTTGAAGCAAGATGGCGGTAAACTCGTCAGAGAAAACCCAAGCAACAGAGAGCTGAGAGGGGAACCCCGAAGTACGGAAGGAGTTGCAGTATCCGTTGGAGCACACAAAGCTCAGTTAGGGCAGACTTCTAGAGAAGAAAATTGATGAACTGTAAGAAACAAGCTAAAGCGACAGTTGAACTTGCTGCTCTCAGACGACGACGTGAGCCTGGAAAGACGGCAACAGATTGCAGTGGGAGCTGAAGAATCGAGCTTCAAACTCAGATGAAGCATCGAAAGTACAATCTGAAGTGACTGCAAGACACGAGGCCACCTTGGACGCCATAGAGGAGATGAACAGATCAGATGGTGTCAATGCTTTTCAGCCCAGCAAATACGCTGATGACCGTCAAATCCTGGCTGACGAAGACCAACATAGAAGAAATACAAGGAATGAAAACCGAGACAATCATGGATTCGGTTCACACAGAACAGCATCGGCACCGCTCGAGTCGGTTGAACAGCACCAGACCAAGCCAGCAGACAGATCAGTGACCGAGATACTCGCAAGTCTGTCACAGCTGTTAACAGAACAGTTGAGTAGAAGCCGACTACCTGCTCTCGAACCTAAAGTATTCACGGCGAAATCGAAGAATTTCTGCGCTTGTTGACATCATTCGAATGCTACACGAAGCCCGGACGGGTCTCCCGTCGAAAGGACTGCCACTATCTGAGTGTGTACACGGGAGGCGATGCACACCGAGCGATACAAGGTCTACTACTGCTGAGAAATGACAACGCCTACGAACAAGCGAAGCAGAAGCTGCGGGATCGTTATGGCAACGACTTTCTGACGGCGAACGCATATAAGCAACGTCTGCGCAGCTGGCCAGCGATCCGACCTGGAGATGGCAAAGCTCTCCTTGAACTGGCAGACTTTTTGGATTGTTGCCAAGCTGCAGCTCAGCTGAACAGTGGTCTACAGAGCCTTGGTGATCCACATGAAGTAAGTCAACTGTTGAAGAAACTTCCGAAGTATATCTTTGATAGATGGAAGCGAGTTGTAGATGAGCGGATCTATGAACCGCGAGCTGGTGTAAAATCGGGGTACCCGTCCTTCCCTGAGCTGGTTTCTTTCATCAAAAAGGAAGCCAGGGTTGAATCGGGACCAGTGGATATGCAGCTAGACAGACAAAATCAGCTAAATGATCGACCTTTCAGAAGAAATGCAGACAGAAACAGAGCAGTAGCGTTTGCGTCTTCTCCACGCACCTCGCCCTGAAAGACGAAGTGGAGCTCGTGAGCACGGAACTTCGTCTTCTGAAAGTTTTGCGAAGGAATGCATATTGTGTTCTGAAAAACACCCTATTCGGAACTGTCCGAGATTTGCAGACATGACACCGGTAGAACGGCACGAGATAGTAGAAGAATTCAGGCTATGTCGAGGATGCCTCTGCAGTGGACACTTTTGGCGGAAGTGTCGGAGTAAAGCCACGTGCAGTAAGTGTGCTCGCCAACACCCCACTCTATTGCATGTGGATGACTGGGACCATTGAGAAAATCCCTGGAGAAGAGCGCAGAAAATGGACTGCAACACAAACGAATATTGAGGTCGGTGACCTCGTGGTAGTCGTAGACGACACCCCCGATCCCGGTGGTCACTGGCTCGCGGTGTGACTGGACACATACCCCAGTCATGACGGACTGGTGAGAAAAGTGCGAGTCCAGATGGGCGAGTCGGCGTATGATCGTCCACAGTGCATCGCCTCATCACGTTGATGAGGCAGGGTGATTTCCCGCGTCAGAGGAGCCTTTGAGCTGTGTCAGCCGAAACTATACTGTGACACTGATGAAGTGGGTGATTCCCGGTCAGAGAGCTTAACTGTGTTAGTCGGTAACATACACTGACTCTGATGAAGCAGTGATTCCCGTTCAGGGAGGTGAACGATGATGTCTATAATTAAAGCTAAAAGATAGCTCACATGTTTTGTTTTGGATATAGAAATGCAGTGTCACATCTATTCTAGTGTCTGGAGAGGGACATATGCTGCCCCGGTATCATTATATATGTTTTGATTTGAAATTGAATTCGAAATCTGTTATGCGGTGTTATCGCACTAAATAGGTGTTTATAGTGTTAAAGACTGTAAAAATTGGTTTAAATTTTTTTAGAGCCATGTGTTTACCGCCAGCAGGCGGTTTTATGTTCTGTCGGAGGGAGACTGAGGTGCACTTTAAACCACGTGCTTGAAAAATTATTGCAAATGTAATTTTGCATCAGGCATTGTTGTGAAGTGTTGAGCCCGACGAATTGCAAACTTGTTCTTACGTTAAAAACCGTTTTATTAATTGGTGTTAATCTCAAAATTTGGCAAATATGCGACATGAAGAAAGCACTATTTTGTAAGAATGAGTCTCAGGCCTAGACGGCCGTAACAGGGAGTATGAATCCCTATGTGCTGTATGTACCCGCGCATAGAAGGACTGGGAGCACGGCCACGATGCCTATATGTGCTGTACCCGCGCATATAAAGACTGAGAGTCCGGTGTCATGACCAGTGGGTGACTCGGTGTCATCAGGCGCAGCACGGCGTCCGACAGAAACAGCAGACTAAACAGCGGCCACCAGGGAGCCCGGCTAAACCCGCCGACTGCGCCAGAACTCACGTCATCATAACTCCGGCTGATGACGTGAACTGGGTGAGGGCCCGGGGGAGCGGGCCCGCTGGAGGCCACGGGGAACGGGCCCGCTGGAGGCCCGGGGAGCGGGAGCGCACGCTAGCCCGCCCTGGAGGAACGGGCTCGCTGGAGGCCCGGGGAGCGGGCCCGCTGGGGGCGCGGGGAGCGGGCCCGCGGGCCCGCTGGGGGCGCGGGGAGCGGGCCCGCTGGGGACGCGGGGAGCGGGCTCGCTGGGGGCCCGGGGAACGGGGCCGCTGGAGGCGCGGGGAGCGGGCTCTCTGGTAGCGCCGGCCGCCGCCGGGCACCGCAGTAGCGTCGCCGCCGCTGCCGGGCACCGCAGTTGGCCAGACATGGCGCCGCAGCGACAGACGCTCTAAAAATACACAGCAGGGCTCAGCCGGCCGCCGGAACCTCGCCAGTCCCTTCTCCCCTCTACCTGACCCGTGAATCATATTCTCTTACCTCTGTCCCAATGTGGTCACAGAGTACTGACTGCAGGTCCTTCCTTTCCTCTGCCTCTCCGCTGTGACACCGAAAACCATCGGCAGGACAGGACCGTGTAACATATCTGCTGCGCAGCGCTGTCGCCTCGTCGGTTGTCAAGGAGACGAGAAAAGCCTACCTATCCGGCAGACACGGCAGATTTTCTGGCTGGCCGGAAACCAATCAAGTAAAACAGATTCCGTGATAGGCGAAAGAAACACGTGTGGCTCGGATATAGTAGTGAGTATGATGTAATATATATATTTATATATTGAAGTGATAATGATTATTATATTAATATATATATGATAGTATAGATATTCAGTATGAACACATTTTACGGAATAACCGTATCAATGTAATGGCCGCTCGAGTGCGTGCGGAGTATTGAGACTGCGTGAGGTGAGTGAGAGTGAGCGGATGAGGCATGTGAGATAAGTATGTTCATTTCTATATGGATGTGCGTAGTCATCTGCTTTAGGTACCATTTTATTTCATTCGGAAAGTGAATCCATGAAAGAGCTCGGAAAGCACCAGACATATATGTATACCATGAAATCCTGCAGTCACGGACACTATACAAACAAACTACAGTCAAACGAATCGGGTTATCCTAACAACGCAGCGGGTGATGCAGACCAAGCGACATACAGCTCTCATGCCACTCAATGCTCCCGGACTCTATGGACTTAACGTGCGGCCAGACAGCCGCCTATATTGCAGCATCTACCTCAGTTAACGGCCCGATCCGAAATATCGAGCAGTGTGAGAGTCGTTGAAGCTGCAGGATGCGTTTATCGTAATGCTGGGTAGTGAGTGTGCGCGTAGTGAGCGAGAGTGTGAGAGATGTGCGTGCGTCGTGAGCGAAGCGAGCCGTCGACGCCGCGTGTTGATTTCGGCTCGTCGCCAGATGTAGCGGTGACGTTAACTCAAAATGGGGCGGTCAACAAGCCCGGCCCAGTCTGACGTCGCCGTTTGACGTCACCTCAACACAGCGAGAGCTACAGACCTCACCGTGAGGTCGTGCGCGTCGAGAGCGCGTTCGCACGCAGCAGCCGTGTTTCGCTATCACACCGTACTAGGGTTGAATCACAAGCCCGGCCCAGTCTTGACGTCACTGGTACGTCACGCTCAACCACAGCAAGACTTACAGACCTCACCTAGTCTGACGATCATACTCCAACCTTTCTATGTCCCAGTCACGGCCCCATACCGTCAGCGCAGCTGATTCGAGTATGCACTCCGCGGCTGCAGATACGTGGACCGATCGTAAACAACGAACAGACGATGTCACCACGGCATCGATGACGTCACCGGTCAGCTGACCTAAAGCAGCGGAGCAGAAGGGGCGAATTGTGCAGCGGGGTGAAGCGCGGTGACGTCATCGATGCCGTGGTGACACGTCTGTCGTTACGATCGTCACGTATCTGCAGCCGCGGGAGGTAGCATATCGACTCAGCTGCGCTGACGGTATGGGCCGTGACTGGGACAGAGAAAGGTGTGGAAGGTATGACGTCAGACTAGGTGAGGTCTGTAGCTCTTGCTGTGTTGAGGTGACGTCACACATGTGACGTCAGACTGGGCCGGGCTTGTGACTCACCCTAGTACGTGTTGATAGAGAAAGGTGTGCGTGGAAGGTATGACGGCAGACTAGGTGAGGTCTGTAGCTCTCGCTGTGTTGAGGTGACGTCACACAGGTGACGTCAGACTGGGCCGGGCTTGTGACTCGCCCAGTGCGAGTTAACGTCACGTTAACTCGCACTGGGCGAGTTAACGTCACGCTACATCTGGCGACGAGCCGAAATCAACCCATCGCGGCGTGAGGTGATTTTCCAGTACGAGCCAGACATTCCTCAACAACTTAGTCGACGAGGAAATCACTCCACGCAAACAAGCTAACTAGATTTCAGAACTCCTGAAGTTTCAAGACTCTCCACACTGCTCGATATTTCGGATCGGGCCGTTAACTGAGGTAGATGCTGCAATATAGGCGGCTGTCTGGCCGCACGCTAAGTCCATAGAGTCCGGGAGCATTGAGTGGCATGAGAGCTGTGTGTCGCTTGGTCTGCATCACCCGCTGCGTTGTTAGGATAACCTGATTCGTTTGACTGTAGTTTGTTTGTATAGTGTCCGTGACTGCAGGATTTCATGGTATGCATATATGTCTGGTGCTTTCCGAGCTCTTTCATGGATTCGCTTTCCGAATGAAATAAAATGGTACCTAAAGCAGATGACTACGCACAAACAATGCGACGCACATAAAGCATCATTATTATATGCCTACATATTTATTATATAAGCATAACGTTCACCATGACAGCAGAATGCTGTGGCCATTCAATTAATGACTGTTATTCCGAAAAATGGTGTTCTGGGCTATACTATATATGTGTATATATGTATATATATGTATATATATGTATATATGTATATATATATATATATATATATATATATA